>JAGFMF010011796.1:4872218-5004859 GCA_019455555.1 Galemys pyrenaicus | reverse complement strand
TCCCCTCCCTGGCCGGCAGCAGGGATCGAACTCGTGCTGCAGTGGCTGCGGTTTACTTCATAGTGTGTTGCTTAACCCACTGCGCCACCAGGGAGGCCCTTATTATTGTTCTTAACTTTTATATCTAGGATTATAACATGTCTCAAAAAAATTTTTGCTTATGGTTTAAGGTAGGGGTTGAAATCCATTTTGTTTTTGTACATTTAACCAGTTACAGAAAATTTGCTAAAAATATTTTCTTTTTTTCATTTAATTGTTTTAGCACATATTTATAAAAAAATCATTGATAATATGTCTATTTCTGTACAGTCTATTGTGTTCCACTTTTCCTTTTTAAAATGAACTTTTATTGATTAACTATTGGCTTGCAACACCATATAAATTCTGGGAGTATAGCTTCACACTTCTATGTGTGTATATGCTTCACTGTACCAAATTCTGACACTGCCCCCACCATTGATTTCTTGTTTTCATGCAGTCTAGCACTGTGCTGATTGCTCCTCATTACAGGAATCTTGAGTATTACATGTTCCCCAGCTTTGTTCTTCATAAAGATGTTTGACTGTTCTAAATTATTTCTATATAGATATGATATAGAATTTATGTAAAATTTGTGTAAAATATAGAATTTATGTAAAAATTTTGTGAAAAATTTTGACTTAGCTTGTTAAGTCTTTACATAGAAAGCTTGTTGGACTATTTAATGGGATCCAATTGATGGGCCAATTTCAGGAGAATTTATTTTTAAATTCTTCACAATATTTTATCTTCTAACCCATGAACATCCTGTCTCTATTCTGAGATTAGCAATCTTCTATAGTTTTTAGTATAAATATTTTACACATGTGTTACTTAACCTCAAATATTTAAAATTCTTTGATGCTATTACAAAAATGTATATCTTTATGGAAATTTCATTTTTATGTATTTGCTACTGACATAGAAAGTGCATTTGATTTTATACATTGATTATCATGACCTACACAAAACATTTTATGCATCATTTGTGCATAAAGTTAATAGCACAAAAATGTGTTCCAATTTATATTTTTTGATATTCACATTATTTAGTCATTACAATTTTTTACTTTTTACTGCATCAAAATTTGAATGTTAGAAAACTTATATTTCACCACCCCTCACTCTTGCTCATACCCACCACTTTCTACCTCTGTGATAACCTCTGTTCTGTTGTCTATATCTATTAGTTCATTTTTATTTTGTTTTGTACATTCATCTGCTTTGTTTTCATTTATTGTACATATAAGCAAAATCACCCATTATTTGTCTTTCTTCTGACTTATTTTGCTTTACATAATTCCCTCAAGTTTCTTCTATTTTGCCACTATTAGCAAGGATTTCATCTTTTTTATACCTGAATAGTATTCCACTGTGTATATATACCACTTCTTTTATCAAGGGCCTTAAAGTTGTTTTCATATCTTAACTTTTATAATTAATAAACACTAGGGTTCTTATATCTTTGAGAAAAATGACTTTATGTTCTCTGTATAGATATGAGAAGAGGGGTTGCTTCATCCTATGCTACTTCTATTCTAACTTTTGAGGGAGCACTATACTGTTTTCCAAAATAGTTGCACCAATTCACCTTCCCACTGATAAGTATGTAAGGGTTCCTTTTCACTGCAGTATTGCCAACACTCGTTAATGGTCTTTTTGATGAAACGTGTTTTCACAGATATTATATGATATACTGTTATGGCTTTGATTTGCATTTTTCTAATAAAAATGACTTAATGTACATGTTGACTATCTGTATGTCCTTTTCTGAAAATGAGCTAGTCAGATCTGCCCATTTTTAAAGATATTTTTTTAAGATTATTTATTTATTTATTTATGCATATAAGAGCTAGGGTACAGGCCAGAGTCCAGGGAGGTGAGAAGATTCACCAGAGACAGAGTGGGGAGCAGAACAGGCAGACTGACTGAAACACACTGCTGAGGGGAGCAGCGAGCACAGCATGAGAGGTCTGATATGTTATGTGGGTCCTCTCCCCGGCTGGCGGCAGGGTTTGAACTTGTGCTGCAGTGGCCTGCAGTTTGCTTCATAGTGCGTTGTTTAACCTGCTGCACCACAAGGGAGGCCCAGATCTGCCCATTTTTAAATTGAGTTTCTTGTTGTTGAGTTACTTTAGTTCTTTATACACCTAGTATATTAACTTCTTATTAGATGTATGATATGTGAATATCTTCACCCATTCAGTGGGATATCTTTTTATTCTTATAATATTTTTTTTCATGGTACATAAGCTTTCAGTTCTGTTACATTGATCCATGTGTCTATTTTATTCTAATACCATACTATTTTAATTATGGTCACTTTGTAATATACTTTGATGCTTGGTAACATGGATCTGTTTTTCTTTTCCCAAAGTGCTTTAATTATTCAGTCTTTTGTGACTCCATATGAATTTCAGTTTTTTCCTACTTCTATATAAAATATCATTAGAATTTTGATAGCAATTACATTGAATCTGCATATAGTTTTTGTAAAATTGTTGTTTTGACTACATTAATTTTCCCCATTCATGAACATAGACTATATTCCCATTCCTTTATACCTGGTTCTATGTCTTTTAACAGTGTCACATAGTTTTCATTGTATGGGACATTTATTTCCTTTGTTAACTTTATTTTTATGTGTTTCTTTTGGGTGCAATTATTATGAGATTGTTCTTAATTTGTGTTGTTTCTCATTTGTTATTTGCATAAAGGAATGTAACAGATTTTTTTTTTGGAAATTTACATTTTTTTAAATTTTATTAGATTTATTTAATTATATTTGACATCATTTGTAGTTCCCAGGGAGTTCCCACCACCATTTCACCTGTGCATCATCACCTCAGACCCTTGTGCTCTTTCTGCCGTCATCCCCATCTTTGCCCTCCCCTCCCTTTGCCCCCCCCCCATTGTTCCCTTTGGTCTATCTTTATTTTTTAATATTTTTATATAAATGTTCTTTAATTCACATATATTTGACATCAATTGTTATCCCCATGTATTCCCTATCACCGTAACACCAGTGCAGCATCACCTCAGTCCCCCATGCTCCTGTCTGCCCTCAACCCTTCCCCTCTTCCCTCCCCACCAAGTGTCCCCAGTTAGTCCTTGTCTTTTCATTTTTGGTTTTTGTGTCTTTATTGCATATACGAATGTAACAGGTTTTTGTAGTAGATTTTGTGCCTCCCACTTTACCATATCCATTTGTTTTTAATAGTTCTGTGGAGTCTTTAGGAATTTCTAGATATAGATTACTATATCATCTGCAAGTAATGATAGCTTTAATTCTATTTTCTTACTAATATGATACCTTTTATTTCTTGTTGTTGTCGAATTACCCTGTCTATGAGTAACTGAACAGAAGTTGTGAGTTGATAACTTTGTCTTATTGCTGATCTTAAACAGCTTTCAGTTTATCTTCAAGTAGGCTATTAACTCTGAGTTTCTAGCATATGGCTCTTATATTGAGGTGTGCTCCTTCTATCCTCTTTTTGCTAAGAGATTTTTATCATAAATGACTGAAGAATCTTGTCAGATGCTTTCTCTGCATTTATTTATGTAATCATATGGTTTTTGTCTTCCTTTTGTTGATGTAGTTTATCACATTAATTGATTTGTATCTTTTGAGCCATCCTTGCATTCTTGAAATAAGTCCCATTAGGCTATGTTGTGTGATCCTTTTAATACATAATTGAATTTTATTTTTCAAGTATTCTGTTAAGAAGTTTTGCATTTGTGTTTTTCCGAGATATTGGTTTATGATGTTCTATTTTTGTGATAATCCTTGTTTGGGTTTTACTGCCAAGGTAATGTTGGCTTCAGGATATATTTGGAAAAGTTCCCTTTTCTTCAATTTTTGGGAAGTGTTTGAAAAGAATGGGATAACTATTCACTAATAAACTTATTTGGTCCTGAACTTTTTTTTTTAAGAGATTTTTCAATTACTATTTCAATTTTCATAATTATAACTAGTTTATTTAAATTTTCTATTTCTTCCTAGTTCAAGTTGATAAGTTGGATGGTTCTAAGACCACATCTGTTTCTTCAAGATTATAACATTACTGTGTAATTGTTCATAGTAATTTCTTATGATCCTTTGTATTCCTTTTGTGTCATCATTTATCCTCTCTCATTTCTTATTCTATTTACTAGAATTATCTTTTTGGCTTTGTGAACCTTACTCGAGTTTTGTCAGTTGTGTTTTGGCCTTATTCTTTTATAGGATTTTTTAGGCCTAAGGTTTAACTCTTTGAGATTTTTCTTGTTTCTTGATATAGACCTGTGTGTTTTTTTTTTTTCCCTGAATTCCATGGATTCTTATAACTTGTATCTTTAGTTTCATTCGTTTCCAAGTATTTTATGTTTGCTTTAACTTCTTCATTGATCTAATGGTTATTGAGAAATGTGATGTTTAGTTTCCACATTTGAATTATTTTCAGTTTTCTTCTTGTGAGTGATTTCTAGTTTATAGCATTATGATCAGGAAAAAAAAATACTTGGTATGACTTCAATCTTCATAAGTTTATTGACAATTGTTTTATGTCCCAACATATGGTCTATCCTTGAAAATGTACCATGTGCATTTGAAAAAATGTTTATTTTTCTGTATTTTAGTGGAGTGTTCTGTAAATGTCTATTAAGTCCATCTGGTCTAATTCATCATTTAAGGCTATTCTTCCCTTATTTATTCTCTAGTTGATCTTCCCATGATTGTAAGTGAGCTGTTAAGATCTCATATTATTGTATTGCTGTCCATGTCATTCTAGTTGTGTTAATAATCACTTTATGTATTTTGATGCTTGATCATTTGATTTTCACATAGTAATGTGCTATATCTTCTTGTATTAAACCCTTAATCATTATATGATGTCCTTTTCTGTCTCTTGTTGCCTTTTTAAGCTGATATTCTATTTCATCTGATTTATGTTTGGTTGTACATGCCTTTTTAAGGTTACTTCTTGCTCGTAGGATTATCTGCCAACCTTTTACTTTGAGCTAATATGAGTTTTTCTGAGGAAGTAAAAGTTGATTTTTGTTTTTTTATTCATTCTCCCACTGTACACCTTTTAAGTGATGAATGCAGTCCATTTAGGGTAATTATTCAAACATAATTATTATCTGTGTTTTTATTATTTATTATTTTGGTATTTTGTACTTTGTTTTTCTATTTTGATTTTCTTTTCATTTTTGCTCTAACATCTTCCTTTTGTGTTATATTTGAATTCCTTTTCTATTTTTTTACATTTTTTAAAGGTTATCATGAGGTTTATGTGTAGGGTTCTGTAGTTATAACCTATTTGATAAATTGTTGTAATGGTAGACATTTTTGTTCTCCTTCTCCACTAACATTGTGTTATTTTAGTATCTTGCTGCTTCTAGATAGATTTTTTTTTATTTTATGGAAATCCCTTTAATATTTCTTACACCAGTTTATTGTTGATGAATTCCTTTAATTTTTATTTATTTGTAAAACCCTTTCAGTCCTGTTCTGATATTAGCGTCAAATATTCTTGACTGAAAATTTTTTCTTTCAGCATCTTAAATATATAATGTTACTCCCTTCTGAACTGAAAGCTTTCCACCAAGAAATCCATAGATAATCTTATATATATTCTTTTACAGGTGATTTGTTATTCCTTAGATATTTTAGTGTTTTCACCTTATGCTTAACTTTTCCCCTTTAATTATAATACATATTTATCTGTGTCTGTTTGACTGTTTTGTTTGGAACTCTTTCAGTTTTAGGATCTGACTATCTGTTTCCTTTCCCAAATCTATCATCTCTTCAAGTAGGGTTTCTCACATTTTTTCACTGTTATTTATGATATGTATGTTGTTTCTCTCTATGTTATATCTTAAAGCTGCTGTGCTATTTTGTTCTTTTTCTTTTTGTTTTTTGTTGATCTGTTTGGGTGTTTTCTACTGCTGCTCTAGAGTGTTCTAGTTTTCTAATTCTATCACCTGCCCTAGTGACACTACAAAGGAAATTATGTTACTGTTTTTTCCACCATCTCTAACATTGCCACTTTCTCTTGGAAATGCTGACCCTTTATTTATCTGATTTTTTCAGGGATTGTGTCTTTATCTGTATGTTATTTTGCTGCATTTGTCAGGAGGTGCATCTTTATAATTATCTTATCTTGCCAGAATTCTTCATCATTGGGTGTTTTACAGAACTGTGTTACAGTTTTTGTCATGACAAATTTTAAAAAGGAAAATATTCTTATAGATTAATAAAGAATTTTTAATAGAGTTGACTTAAATAGTTATTAATATGCATAACCTGGTTCCTGACTCAACCTTGGCATTATTTGTCTCAGAAACAGATGGTATCTGCTTCAAAATTTTAATTTAATAAGAAAAATCATCACTTCCTTCTGAAAATGTACTCTAATGTAGAAAATAATGCTATTGAATTCTGGAACTATAAAATTCAATGGTCAAAAAGTACTTTAGAGGTTTTCTTTATAGTTTAAATTCTTCTTGCCAGCCTACAACACAGATATAAGATAGCTTCTTATTTAGAAACAGTGACAGTATAAATTACAAAATTATGGCTAGGTGGAGATAGAATATTCATTTTGAAGATCTTTATCATTTATCCTTTTAAAAGTTTTAGAATGAAAAATGCAGACATTTCATTATTCACAGAAAACTAGATTATTCTCACATGAAGACACAGAGTAAAGAACTCATTAGAAAATTTAATATTTTTTTTCTGAACAGCATAAGCTGATGGTGCTAGAAAGAATACCAAACATCACTGAAATATTTCTCTTTGCAGAGAAAGGGTATAAGGGATAGAGCCTAGAGAAGTGAAGCGCCTGTCTCCTTCTATGTTACAGCTGGTTTCACAACTCGTTATTGTGGGTGCACAAATTTTCAGTGGCTCATTATTGCCTGACTATAACTCTGAATAACAAACTCTTTTGCTTAAAAACACTTGGATTTGGGGACACATGTTTTTTTAATGTGTAGAATTTTCTTTAACTCAAGTATGGAGTGGAGAGAGTCAACATTCATTTTTCTGGAAATGCGTTATTGCAAAGTGCATTTTATATCTTTAATGAAGGAGTTTTCCTCACATTCTTGATTCTATCCTAGCAGAAGTGAATATAGAACAGGAAAGAATTCATATTCATTATTTCCAGGAGCTTGGGATTGGAAAGCAAAGTTCTGTGAAGAGAAAACACATCTATGGAGGCCACTAGAATTTATAACTTCATGGATAGTGCAGTTTCTCCTTTTATTAGTGGGAACAGGGATTAATTTCAGAGGATACAAGAAGCTTATCTCGGACTTCAAATCATAAAGTAGCATGTGAATCAGAATGAAAAGACTTACCTCAAAATAATCAGAACACTGGAATGAAAGGTTTTTGCTTTATGAATATTTCTGTCATGAGCATTTGGGTGGCAGTGACTGTGTTGGCTGCCTCGTATCTTTTCATTTAATCTTAGTCTGGCTTTTGCCTATGTCTTAGGCAGCAGACAGCTTAGTCACATTATGTGATGATACCTCTTGGCCTTCATTTACCCAAGTTACCTGTACAGAGGAACTTGGATACTGCCTCTGCTTCAAGGCCAGTGGGAGAAAAATCACTGTTTGTTTTGAAAGGCAACTGGGCAACCACTGCTTTGAAGTGCTTATTTCAAAGGTAATAATTTTAAGTATTGGCCTAAAACAACAATAGACATTTTTGTTCTCTCTTAGGTCCTACACAGGAAATTGGGAGGGCCTTGCCTAGGTGATTCTTGCTGAGCTATCAGCTTGAGCTGTCATTCTACTTTTAAAGGTGTGGCCCCTTCCATTCTGGAAAACAGATTCATGGTTGCCAAGCACTGGGGTATTGAGGAAACGATTGACTACAGCAAGAGGGACTATGGGAGGAGTGAAACTTGTCTGCACCTTGTGTGGGGATGGCTATGTGACAGCATGTATGTGTTTATCTAAACTTGTGTAAACTATACACCAAGAAGAGAGTGCCATGTAAATTCTAAAGAGCCAAATAAAAAAAGAAAGGAAAGGTGTTCAGTCATAAAACTGGCGATGGACAGGAGATCTGGGTTTTTCTCCTCGTGAGTCTCTTCCAGGGGATTTGAGGTGTTCATGCTATGTTGCCTGGCTTCCCACAGAGCCGTCAGGAGCATCACATGGCAGCTGCCCTTTTTATGATGCTTGAAGGTCACATAGCATCGCTTCCATCATGTTCTGTTATATGGAAGTCAATACTAGCCCATATCCAAGAAGTGATAATGAAAAAAATACATCTTTGAAAAGACAGTAGTCAGAGACTAGAGCAGGGCTTTTGAAAAGGCCCTAGTTGGTCAGAAATCAGGTGGACAACTAATCTGTGTGACGAATACTATGCTGCCACGCCCTTATTGTCTTTAAAGCAAAAGCATCTCACCTACAGGAAGAATTAATATAGTAAACAAGCACATCAAATCAAGGATTTTTTTTTAACTAAAGTGTAGCAAAGATTCCTATCTTATGTTCTCCAGGACCAAGCCAACAGAATATAGCTTTATTGATGTCCAAAAGCCAAGGCCTGGGCTTAGGTAGGTGGGTCAGCACTGACAGGTGATGCTTTCTTCTCTGAAGTTTGCCTGAGAATTCAAAGTGATTTTTAAACATTCCTCTCCTCATCCAGGAATCACATATCCTTAATAATTAACCAAGTACATCAGAGATAGCATCTTGATTGTAGTCTTCCAATATCCATGTGAAATTATAGAAGTGAAAGTTCTGATCAAGTAACATGAAGTCAAGTTTTTAGGGAAAAAAGCTTGTTAATGTTACATTCTTATTTCTTCTTGACCCATTTCTTTCCTTCTTCATTCTTGTTTTCTATTCATTCCACTAGTACTGAATCTAAGAACTAGGCACAAGTGCTGGCAAAGCTACACTGAATGAGAGAAGGCTCCTGTCTTGAGAAGATAGGACATAAAGAAGCAATTAGTTTTAGCCTGTGACAAATGCTAAAAGGAAAGAAGTGGAGTGTGATAATGAGCTGGGAGGCTGGTTCTTTTAAATGCCATGGTCAGTGACAACCTTTCAAGAGAAGCTGACCTTTTGCACTGTGACCTGAAAAAGAGGAAGTGTCCAGATATAAGGCACCTGCTCTTTTCAAGCAGAGTTGCAAATGTCCAGTGTGAAGGAAGAACTTGGCATGTCTCAGGACTGATAGGAGGCAGAGTGCTTGCAGCTAATAAGAGGGGTAGTGATAGATAAAGTCACATTGCATAGATCCTAATAAGTCATTGTAAGAAGTTTTGATTTATTCTCAGTGCACATAAGTCTTACTCCTCTTACTTGTGAATCCAAATGCTTTGCATTTTTTCTAAATTTCCATTCTGTGTTATTTGTCTTCCCCTCTGTCCAAAAGCTGGTCCTGTTTGTGGCATTCTTGCAAATTCACCATTTATATATTTTCTTTATTCAGGGTCACATTTCTCAAACCAGTAGCGGTATTTTAGGGTACCAAAATATTCTAGTAAGAAGCTAGAATTCATTCATGGTTGGTAGAACTAAAGCAAAGACCTGGAATGCCTTCAGTACTGAAGGGCAAGAACAAGTGAGTTAAGTCTCTTTAATAGTGTTGGCAGTGGGTGGATAGGAGGACAGAAATTTCTCAAGGAGAACAGAAATTTCTTGACAATATTGAGCAGAGGAGCAAATCAAACTAAAGAATATAACATGTTGGCTCCTTCAGGATAGTGGGGTGTTAAAAGAGAAAGCACTAGTTGCATACAGGAATTTAGGGAGAAGGAGAACTTATTCAGAGAAAATGGACCTACAAGTGTTCATTCAAATTTTCTTATCAGAACAGAGGATTCTGTATCTAGATTAAACCTCATCTAATTGGGCAAATAAAACAGATAGACAGAACAACTTTGGAGATGTCAAGGTGACTTGGGATTAGAGAAGTAGGACTCCCAGACTTTGTAATGAGAGGTGTCAGGCAAGCCCTGACAACAGCTGGAGGGTATTCAGAGCAGGAAGCTGAGTGGGATGAAGCTGTAGGCAGAGGACAGAGTCTAGTCAAAGGCATAGGAGCAGGGTGCAACTGAGTCCCTGCAAGGAGCTGTGTGTTATGACTGGAGCTCAAGGCCAGATTTGGAAATAAAAGGGGAAGCAGCTAAAAAAATAAAGACTCAGGTCTTGGTGGGAGTTCTTCCATTTAATCTTGAAGGCAGATTTAAAGATTTATGGTAGGAAAATTATATAATGATATTTGTGTTTTTGAGAAATATCTATACATATAACAATGTGGAGGTTGGATTAGAAAGGAACTACATAGGAGGCAGAGAGATTTGTTGGGAGACTATTAATTTAATTCTTTAGAAATTATGCCAACTTTAAAGAAAAGGCATTTCCCTGGGCAGATTTGGACTCACAATAGGAAAAACATAAGTGAATGTGAATTTACTAGGGCTTGCAAGACAAATTTGTTCTCCAGAATCCATTGACCGCTGCCTCTTTTTTATGGAGGAAGGGTCTTTCCATGCTTTATTCTTCACTTGCCATGCCCTGTAGCCAGAAGCTGTTCACCTTTTTTCTGAAGCGTGAATTCCAGTGCTAGGTACTTGGTATTATCAGCCATGGTATATTTAACCCAATTCTTGGTCTTTTCAGAGTTTCTTGAGTCCAAGCTCTATGTTTTATTCTTTGTATCACCCACAGTATCTACAACATTATATTGTTGATAAAAGATCATGAATGAATGGCTGGTGATTTGAGTGGTCTCATAACCAACTCAAAGACCATACTCCATATTATCTAATTTTTATAATGCAGTCAGGGTGATAGGCCTTAAATGGATGATTCATCATTTCACAGTGCTGAATATTTGATAATATGATTACTGCTTCAAGTAATCTGTGCTTTTATTATATTTATTAAATGAAAACAAAAGAATTATTTCACTTTATATTAATATTTTCTGTCTCTAAAAGCTGTATGTATTTTATCTAGTTAGAAATCAGCAGAAAATAAGGCCTTAAGCAGATATGGTAATTATAGAACACAATTCTAAATTGAATGGTAGGGAAAGAGGTGCCAGAAGAAAATACTCAGCTTAGATTACACCTGGTTATTTTTGCATTATTATTTTTAATGTGTTTTGACACCTCTGCTGTTGCATATAGACTCTCTCTGATCTTCAGAGCTCACAATTTGGGTTAGATAATTAAACTACTTAAATGGTTCATGTTCCTGTCATATTATCAGAATGGGAAAATAGTGTGATATAGAAGAGATCATTTTCATTCACCCATCTGTCCATCTAATCACTCACACTTACATGTATCTATTACATTCCATGCTCTATGCCTAAAGGTGTAGAGAATGTGGAAATGCTTTTGACTTTACTCCCGAAGGGTGTAAAGTCTGGGAAAGGAGAATAGAGCAAGATGATACCTTTATTGAAATAACAGGGCACAGAATATGAAAAATAGGAACTTAGGAGCCATCTCAGTGCAATGCTTTGGGAATTGAGAATAGCTAAAATATTCCTTCTAAGTTGGCGTTAGCAACAGAACATATGGAAATTGGCAACCACATTCTTCGAAGCAGAGAATTCAGCTATCCTAAAACATGGAGAATGAGACTGTGTGAGCCATTAGCAATCAGTTCGGTGGTATCAATTCAGCTCAGCCATGTAGGCAAGCTAAAGCTGGGAAGACAGATTAGAACCAAATTATAAACATCCTTGCATGTCAAGCAAAGCTGAACTTTGATAGACACTGACTGTTTTTTACTAGGAAGATGGATCTAATATGTACTTTAAGAGGATTACTGTGTTGAAGTAGATTTGGAGTAGAGAGATTCAGAAAACCAGGAAGTCTAATAGACTGGATGTAAGTTCCACAGGGTGGCCTGGAGAAACTAAGGTTTAGTGGGGGGCAGGAAGATGTGGAACATGTGAAAAATTTATTTCTGCTTGCATTATTCAGCATACTTTTCCCCTCAGCAAAACGAAATGGAGCCAGAGCATTCGAACTTTCAAAGACACCTTACAAGGCCTTGGGATCACTGATAGGCAAACATAAATGTAATGTGTAATGTGCGTAATAACTTAAATTTTTGTTCAATCTCAAGGTCCAACAAGAAATGTAGTTGATAACATTCACAGTAGTCTATTTACATCCTGTAGGGCAATTATTTCTTCAGCTGCAACAGATTTTTGCTCATTATTGTTATTAATGAAGCTAATAAATGGAACACTGTATAAAGAAACTTGGTTAGCTCTTCCTCATCACTGACTAGCTTCCAAAAAATATGAGCTTGTCTTTTAAAATGGACTCATTCTGCCTCTGTGTATGTGGTGTAGGCAAACTCATTTAAGCAGAGAGCTAGAAACCTACTTGGATTGCTAATTTCAGAATTGACTAATGCGTTGGAAATAGTCCTAACTGTGATACATGGAATCAGTGTCCTTGGTTGTGAGATGTTGACCTAGAAAAGGACAAAAGCAACATCAAAACACACCCACTCAAATCCAGGTCACTTAACTGTTCTTAGGTTGCTATTTGGGCTACATTGAAGCAGTTGACAATATATGAAGCTGCTAACAGATTGTATTTTCCACTTAGTACACTAAGGCCCTTCATTGGTATTGACTGAAGGTCTCTGTTGTGTAGTTTAAACTCAAGAACAAGGATAGAATTTGCAAGAGCTCAACACATTGTTTTCCTAAGGTTCAAAGAATATATATCTCTATTATGTTGGCTCTTAAATACTTGTGGACTTCATTGGTCTCGGGCATTCATTTCACAAAAAGGGGAATGCAAAATCAGGGAAAACCTGTCCTAGAACAAATGAGAAATTTTTGTTTGTTTCTAAAATTACAGCTTTAACTCCATGCTAAAAACGTGGTCACAGTATCTTTATTTTATAGCTGCTATGGAGAGATCTAATTTTCTACAGTACACGGGATTCTTCAAAGTTGATTGTGAATTGAAATTAAGGTATACAAAGCAAATGTCAGGTTTATTCAGATTATAACATACCTACTCATCCATTTGTTCACTATCTAACTTTGAATAATAATTGGCATTGTGATAAACCCTGGAATATACAGATGATCTTGACCCAATTATAAAAGAAGAGGTACTCACCCCTTCAACAAGTCCACAGTATTGTGTTTTCTCTGGCAATCACTGTGAAAAGCTTTTAACATGATGATCTCTAGTGTGTCATGTGTATATAAATGCATAGAGATATGAGAAAGAAACAAATAAAAGTGTAGTCCTTTCTATACTTTTGATCTGTTTTTCAAACACATTGTGCTATTGACAGTTACTGTGTCATGTAAATGTTTCCCCAAGAAAATGAGAATTTTATAGTGGAGGCTGAGGTAAGGGAGGAAACAGCAGGCATCCTGATAAATTGTGCCTGGAACCTTTATATGGCTGTATGCCCAGGACCAAAATTGCTACACAAAAATGGAGAATCTAATCCTATAGCTGCTGGGCTTTAATAGTCACCTGTAAGAAAGATCTCTTCATTTATTCATCCAATGACCATTCAACAAATACTAGGTGATTACCTTTTTTTTTTTAAATAGAAATCATACTCAATGCTGGGAGGGCAATAACAGGGCATAGTCCTTGTTTTCAGGAAACTTCTATGCCAGTAGATAATGCAAACATTTTAGCATCATTTAAAGGCTGTGTTTAACATCCTCAAATAATTTGCATGTACTTACTGTAAAAAAATAGGAAAATTTCCCCTAAAATCTTGGAAAAAAAATTAACTTAAAATATACAACAATGAAACTAAAGATTTCTTTAGAAATGTGGAGGCTGATGGTGCGCTGCCAATAGAAATGTTATTTATCACAACAGATATTTTATTTGGAAGGTATGTATGATGCCTACATTAGCTAAGTGGGCTCTTAGACCTGAATAATGTACAAAAATATGCCATAACTTGAATTTGGAGTCTATTTTTACAAAATATGACAAATAATGATACATTTACTGAAATAGCTAATGGACCAGTGAAGTGGTAGCATAGCTTTTCACAGATACCAGCTGGCAAACTGTTAAATGATTTGAAATGAGTTATCAAGCCCTGCTGTTTTGTAAATAAGAGTCTTGATTTCTTTTGCCATTACATGTGAAAGAGAGGCTTCTATTGCTCAATATGAATGCTTTTGAGGGGTCCTGTGGTTTCACAAGTCCTAGTGAACCTTAAGGTTCAGTAAAGTGGACTCAGCAGAGCCAGAAACCCTAGTGTTGATTCTTGTTTCAGTTACTAACTAGCTGTGATCACTTGATGAATCACTTCACCTCTTTGGATCTCAGTTTCCTCTGTATAAAGTGAAGTTGTTGAACTGTGTCACCCCCAGTCTCTTCTAGTCTAGTTTCCATCTAGTTGGTCTGAATCACAGTGGGAATTTTATTGTCTATGTGCTTGGAATATGGATAGCTGTACCTCCAGAATAGAATTTGGTGTATCAGATTATCCAAGTTCAGTCTTGATGATGACTAGACCTTATGTTGGGACTATAGGAAGAGTTTTATTTTGTCCCCTCCTTACTCTTTGAATACTGATGGACTTCTGTAGCTCAAGGACAAGGTAAGGACTCAATACCAATATATGATCGTAGAAAAAAGCCTTTTATTATAATTTGGCTGTGTCCAGACAAACTATATGTCAACTTGCAGTCCTAAGTAAACCAACACAAGAGAGAACTGGAAATACCTCAACTTCTTCCCTTCAAACCTGAGAACTTGTTGTTAACCAACAAGGGTCAATGCCAGCTTCTTTCTTACTCATTCCCTCATCTCATCTCTGTTCACAGCACTCTCTCAGTTTCTAGTGCACATCTCCAAGTGTCCTATTTTCAAGCCCTCAGACGTGAATGTTCTCATTAGTCAGTGTTCCCAGGTCTCTGAAACATACTTCCATACACACGTGTACTCACATGCATGCATGACTGCTGATCATGATGGCAGAATAGTTCCTATCAGATCAGTTCTCCTCCTGACAGTATTATAAACTATGGACATAATTTATCCACTTGGAGCAATGAAGAACAGTAAAAATAGGCAGGACCTTGTCAGAGTGAATAATTAGAAAAATGAAACAACCTTGAGTGACTTGTCTAATTTTATGGCTAGTCAGCATCGAGTTGTTTGACTAAAATTTAGATAAAACTCCACAGTCTTAACAAGGTGGAAGAAACAGAGGACGGAGTTTTGGGGGACCATATTACTAGAAAGCAAAAGGAAAATTCAAGGGAAAAAAAGAAGCTACAGAGGGGAAGTTTCAAATTGTTTACATATTGTATCCAAATTGATGTCAGACTCCTAAATAAAAACTCCTAAATAACTCCAAATAGCTGAGCTGAGTCTAAAAACACTGAACATAAATTTTACCTGCTGTCTCCTCCCAGCACACACACCACTGGGGAAATAGAGTTTGGAATTTGAGTTTAGCCAAGTTCACTGCCTACTTTAAAAATCAGTACTCTTTAGAATACTGAAGTTCACACAAGGTATCACTTCATAATGCCCAGATACAACACTAAATTAGTGTACCTGCATATGAAGAAATGGGAACATTTGATCCATGTTCAAGAGGAAAAGCAATCAATGAAGACCGATAGTGAGATGAACAAGCTAATGAATATGCTCGATGACAGAAAGGAAAATATACTTACAGGGAGATAGAAAATAGAATATCTAATCAATAATGGAAACAAAAATAATGAAGTGGGAATTTCAGATCTGAGAAGTGAAATATTCAAAATAACAAATTCAATAACTGTGTTTTAACACCAATTTGATTTGACAAAAGTGCCCATGAATCTGAAGTTAAATCACTAGAAACTACCTAATCTAAAGAACACAAGAAAAAAAAAAACATTTTAAAAAACCAACATAGCAATGGTATATAGGATAATGTCAAAAATCTCTAAAATATGTGAAAGAAACACATTTATATATTTAAGCAGCTCGTAAACCCTACATAGAATGCATATGAACAAACCATGCCTTTACCATAGTCAAATTGCCAAAATAAAAGATAAAGAGAAAAATTAGACATTACCTAGAGAGCATCAGCAATGTAAATTATAGCTGATTTCTCATTAAAACAAAAAATTAGATCTAGAAGCCAGTGAAACTCTTCAAAATGCTGAAAGGAAAACAACACAACCAATGATGTCAACCAGTGAAAATACTCTTCAAGGATAAAGGTGTAATAAAGCATTTTCAAATAAACAAAAACTAAAGAATTTGATGCCAACATGCACCAGAAAAAGTGCTAAAGAAGATCTTCAGGCAATACAGAAATACCAGATGGGAAATCAAATCTTCAAAAAGGAACAAAAAATCACCAGGAATGATAAATATGTGTATCAGTGTAAAAGCCATTTTTTTTCTTTAGCTTCTTTAAAATACATAATTCTGTTTATGTCTTAAAATATCAAAGTTTACATGCCTTTAAATTCACCATTTTAAGTTATCCAATTTCATGGTATGTTGTGTATTCACAGAGTTGTATGACTAGGAACATAGTCCATTTTAGAATGTGTCATCACCCTGTTAAAGCCCTGTACCCCGTTTGTCACCTCCAAGGGCAGCAGCACTGGAAGCAGAGCAGGATAAGAGAAATTACTTAAAGTCCACTTAATGAGAGGTCTAGAGGGACTACACCAGAAACGCCCTGATCTATAGCAGTCTCATATTTCTTTAGAACCAGGTTCAGAGAAGGTGGGCAAGTATGTGGAGGAACGTACATGCGTGGGGATGCGTCATTGGTGAAGCTAGCATGGAGCGACCAGGGGCTCTTGCTTGGAGGTTCACACAAATTAAAGCATATTATCTCTGTTTCCTATCCTTATCTAGCTTCCTACTAATCCTTACAGGTAAGGTATTCTAGCTCATCTTGCTATTCTGTCCATCACATCTGCCTGCTGTTTTCTGCAGATAATGTTTCCCATTATGTTCCTCATACCAGACTTTGGCCCCGGTGAATGGCCTCTTATTTGACTGTCTACTTAGCTTGACCAGCAGGAATTTGGGGCACCAAGACAATAGCCCAAGAACAAGGAGTGCTGGGGATTCCACACCGTTCACCCTTTACCATAGCCCATTACCACCACAGCCCTTACCATTATGATCATTAATATACCTTCTGTCTCTGAATTTGCCAGTTCTAAATAGCTCCTATAAATAGAATCATAATATATGTCTTTTGTGTCTGACACCTAGTGTGGCATTTTTGAGTTTCACCCGTGTTATAGCAGGTATCTGTACATCATGCATTTTTATTGCAGAGTAGTGCTCCTTTGTATGGATCACCTCTTGCTTAGCCATTCAATGATTGATGGATATTTGGGTTGTTTCCATATCCTAACAGTTATGAATAAAATTGTTTTGAACATTCAAGTAAACTTTTTATTGTGGATATATATTTTTTCAGTCCTCTTGTATATATATATATATATATATATATATGTACTTGGGTGTAGAATTGCTGGGTATGTTAATTCTATGTTTAACTTTTTAAGAAACTAGAGACTTGCTTCAAAGGTTACTGCACCTTTTTGCTTTCCTATCAACCTTGTATGATTATGTGTATCTTCTTGACACTAACTGTCCTAGTGTGTATGAAATGGTATTCCATTATGGTTTTTTATTTGTTTTTTTCTTGATGACTATTGACATTAAACATCTTTCCTTGTGTTTAGAATACATATGAGTGTATTCTTGGAGAAATATCTATGTACCTCCTTTGCCAAGTTTTAAGGTTTTTTTTTATTTTTTCATTTTTAGATTGTGAGAGTTCTTTATAGGGTTTAGATACTAAATGCTTATATGAATTATTCTTTTTCCTTCCATCTATGGATTATCCTCAGTTTTTTAATATTATCCTTTGAACATAAACTGAAAATTTTGCTTGTCTAATTTATATATATTTTTGCATTTCTAGTACCATTTAAGGAGACATTGTCTAATCCAAATGTCATAAGATTTACACAGAATTTCCTTCTAAGAATTTTATATTTTAGCTGTTAAATTTAAGTTTTTGATCCATTTTGCATTAAATTTTTTGCACGGCTTAAAGTAAGAATCCTATTTCATTCTGTTGCATGTGGATATCCAGTTGTACCAATAACATTTTTCAAAAACACTATTTCCATATTGAATTCCCTTGGCACCTTATTGAAAATCAATTAACCATAAAGGTATGGGTTTATTAAATGGCTATCAGTTCTATTCCATTGAACTACTTGTCCGTCTTTATTCAAACAGCACTCTACAGCACAGTTACTGTAGCACTGAAATAAGTTTTGAAACCAAGAAAGTTCAGTGCTCCAACTTCATTTCTTATTTCCAAGACTATTTTGGCTAGTCTGAGTATCATTCATTTCCTTACCCTTTTAAGGTCAGTTTGTTGATAACTCTAAAAAAGCCATCGGTTATTTAATAGGTGCTGAGTTGAATTTGTAGATCAGTTTGAGGAATATTGCTATTTAAATAGTACCAATTCTTCCAATCCAACAACCCAAGATAACTGTTCATTTATTTAGGTTTTTCCAGTTTCTTTCAATGATTTTTAAATTTTTTAAATTATTTTTTCTTTATTTATATATATTTGACATCAGTTGTAATCCCATCACCATTTTATTGCTTCGGTATTACAATATTTTGTAATTCACCCATTTTGTTAAGCCATATATATTCTTTTTCATGTAAGTATAAGCGTATTACTCACTACAAGGGTAGATAAAGAAATGCTTACATTGATACTGTATCTTACACTTATGTGGAACCATTTTATTTCTAATTCAGTATCTTCCCTTGATATAGGTCTATTATATTCTTTTCTTTCCCTTGAGTCGGCTTAGGTAGCTTTTTTCTCCAATTTATCTATTTAAACTATATAATTTATATAAATGCATCTATTTTAAATATGTCATTTGTTGGCATGGAATTGTCTATAGTAGTCACTTATAATTCTTTTTATTTCAGATCACTAGTGGCGACTTCATTTTCATTCCTAATTTTAGTAAATTGTGGGTTCTCTTTTTTTCATTTAGAATATTTTTAATGCATATGTTAAACTTCCAAACAAATATCTAGAAATCCAAGGAACTGAGTTAGAAACCATTTCATCATCTACTTACCTAATAATAACCAAAAATCACAGACATGTGGAGATTTTTACTTAGTCAATCTATAATAGGTACAGGTTTGTTAATTCTACTGATAAGCAAAGAATCAGGATTTGGTTGCTATTTATTTATTTATTTATTTCTCGTCTAATGTTTAATATCTCCTCTTTGCCTTCGTTGGGCTTATGTTGTCCTTTTTTTCTACTGATAGTTCTTAAGATAGAAGTTTAGGTTATGACCTATGACCTTATGTTTTTTTAATATATGCATTCATAAATCTAAATTGCGACTTAAATGTTGCTTTTGCTGCATCCAAAGTTTTGATAATTATACTTGCACTTTTATTTATCTCACTGTATTTTTCTGTTGTCCCCTTTGATGTGGTTTTGACCCATTGTTTGTTTAGGAATATATGATTCACCTTCTACATTTTTTTGATTTCTCAAATTTCTTTTTATTATTCATGTCTAATTTTATTCTGTTTAAGCTAGAGACTATTCTTAGTATGATTTCAAACCTTTTAAGTTTATTGAGTCATTTTTATGACCTCATATATTTTCTGTCCTAGAGAACAGACATGTACACTTGAAAAGGATATTGTATTTTGCAGTTGATGAGTTAAATATTCTGTATATGTCTGTTAGCTCTGTGTTGTTCAAATCTTCAATTTCTTTGTTGATTTTTGCCCAATTGTTCAAAAAGTGGGGTATTGAAGTCTCTAGTTATTAAACTTGAATTGACTATTTCTTCCTTTAATATTGTCAGTTTTCCCTTCATATAATTTGGCAGTCCTGTTTTTAAGGATAGACATATATTTTTTGATAATTGTTACACAATATTGATGAATTTACTATGTAATCATTGAATAATACCTTTCTTTGTCTTTAAAATATATGTAAATACAATTGATAATTATAGCATAAATACTAGTATAAGATTCTTAACACTTTATGGGAAGTGATAGAATATTAATTATAAATAGAAAAAAAGTTGAAGTATATGTATGGTCAAAATTCCTTAGAGAAACTACCAAAATTACAAAGAAGTACAGCTGAGAAGATAATAGAGAAATTGAATGGTATACTAAAAGACTCAGTTAAATAATAAAAAACATAAAAGAAAGAACAGAAGAACAATGAATGTAAAAAAAAAAACAGGAAGTGTATAGTAAAAATGGAAGGTCCTAATTCTAACCATTTTAACATTATATTAAATATAAATACATAAACACTTCAACTGAAAGAGGGATATTTTCAGGATAGATAAAATTCAAGACACAACTAAACTAATAAGGACCCAATTATTATTCTTTCTTAATGGAAACACTTATCTCTGTGTAAATTTAGTACAAAGGGGATACTTATTTATCATAGTATGAATAACTTTCAGTAAGTAAATTGGTAAAATATTCTATTGATAAAAGAAGTGTATTATTTCTTAAATATTACCCTGTTCTGTTACTGTTAGATCACATATATTCCTCCAGTTAACTGTATATATGCAACATTACTTTATGATGATTTAAGGGTGTTCACAGGTAATTTGAATGTATTTTTTTCTTATGAAAACTGCACCTCTCTTGAGTTGTCACTCATTGGACTTCACACATTTCCCTTGTGTGAATTATGACCCAGTGCTAGAAATTTTACTGGTCAAACTTGAAACAGTACACTTGCATCTCAATCAGGTATTTCCTTCAGTACTTTTATCTTAAGGTTCTCAATACCCATGCATTGGACTAAAGATAATCCTTTACCCCAGCAAGAATATGACTGGACATAAACTTTCTCTTTTATTGATTTCCTTTTCATTTAAATTAAGACCCTTACTGTAATAAATACAAATTTCCTATGTTTTATTTCTGACTGTATACATTCATTTTTTCTAATCTCTGAAAGTCTCTTTAAACAATATTATGTTGTGGCTCTCCCTAAAACCTTGTGTCCCTTCAAATACTGTTTGCTTAGTAAAGTTAAGTGACACCATGTTAGGCTGTTATCCTAAACACATCATATCAAGCATACAGACTGCAGCTATGATGGACAATGATTGATAATAATTAACCTTGACTCTTGACCTAAACCATTTAGTCTCCTAAATGGTTTTGCTCCTCAATCTATTTCCCATTTGGTAAATAGAGAGAATTTTATAAAATACAAATCTCATTAGGCCATTAATCACCCTTATTAAAAACCTTTATAAGCTCAGTATTGGCCCCAGGAGAAAGCTTAAACTTAGTATTATTAGAAAATATTGTGGTATCTTGTTCCCATTTTCCTTTCCAACATCACTTCTAAAAACACCTCAACCCCAGTTTATACTCTATCCATACTGCAACTGTTTTCCTTATGAATCTTTGTATAGTTCTATTCCTGGAACACAACCCTTACTCCTTTCTTTTAGCACACTTGTGCACGCATGCACACAAACACGTTATTGGGTCGATTCTCTCCCTAGATGAGCATCTTGCAGGCATCTTTCTAAAGTGCTTCCAGTTTAGACTCCCTTTCTTGGTATCTCCACAGGACTCTACACTGTGGTTTCCCATTGCAGTACTCACAAGAATGTCACCCATCACCTTTTCACATCTTCGCCCTCTAGACTGTGAGCTCTGTATAGTAGGGACTTTGTACTTCTGTTCCGTTAACACTTAACCCAGTGTCTGCTGCTTGATATATACTAAGAAAGTATTTGTTTAGTGAGTCAATAAGTGATCCTGAGTATATTACCCATCATGCTAGTCTCAAAGATATCATGGTTACCAACATTGCCAAAGGAATATGCTTTCCCAAGTGTTAACTATATATTTATTTTTGTAGGCAGAATATCCTGCATTATGTGAGCATCTCCTTCATAGTGGGGAGGGGTGAATAGCTAATATAACCTATATCTATTATTACTCATAAGACAGAGTTTCTGGCCTCCTTTGTTTTTCATTTCCAATTGGAAACAGAAGGCAGAGTACAACTTCTGAACTGCTGGTGAGTTCTTATCTAATGTGTGGGCATATGCTTGGTTAAACAGACTGGGAAACCAGCCATGAAGAAATGGATAGAAATCCTAAAGCTGCCAAGAATTTACACCTGCACCTCATGTCTAAGGCTAGCACATGGTCTCGAAGGTATTTCCAAACAAATTCCAAGACTTCCACACTTCCACAATAACAGCTTCATACTCACAAAGGCTATAAAACCAGGACAAATGGGTAAGATTTGGCATAATACACCCACACCCCTTTTTACCTGGAGAAAAATTTGGTGTCTTTTAAATATCCTTCCTTGGGAAATTAGGGCAGTTATTTTGCTCTCATGATATATGTCCTAGATGTGAGGTTTCCAGAGCTATCAGAAGGGAAATGATATTTACCCCTTGTGAACATAGGCACAGCAGTGCTCTTGCTCTAAATCTGATTGTCTATTATAAACATTGTCTCTACTCCACTTGCCTTAACTCAGATCAGCATTAGTAAAGGAAACAGAAAGAATATTATTAGCCCTCTGCTAACAGCTTTTCTAGGACAGAGGCTGAAATACACTGTCAGATTTGTCTCACAAGGAAGAACATATTAAGGTTTGGAAGAAAAGTCTTTTATTTTGCTACTAAATGGAATTTAGTAGGTTAATGCCACTAAATGAAATTAACCATGTTTATAGGGATGCTTCTAACTGGTCAAAAGTGGAAATGCGGACAGCTGACTATAGGAAAGTAGTTGATATCCTTAGTTTTCTGGAAATTCACATATATTGTAAAGCTCCACATCATGATAATTAGAATGACCGAATGTTTAATTTTTCCCCTGTTCTTTGTCTTTGATAGCCCAGGTGACTACTTTTTGAATACCTGTATTCTTTAATGCTCACGCATTGTGAGGATGGGCCATTTGGTACAGCTATACTTTTTTATAGCCACTTGGGTTGCCAGATAAAATATAGGATAATCAGTAAAATATGAATTCCAGATAAATAAGAAATAATTTTAGCATAAGTATGTAATAAGAATGCATATTTGGATATTCATACATTAATAGAGCATGTTGTTTATCCAAAATTCAAACTTAATCAAGCATTTTGGATTTTTATTTGCTAAAATTGATCAAGTTAATGCCATGCCTAATTATTCAGGCTAAATTATCTTTAAAAATTTTAATTTCAATGAAATAAACAATAAAAGGTCATCTTAGAAGGAGAAATGGGTTTATTTCAATTTTACAACCTCAATTTGACACATTATAAATTTTATAGTCTAATTTGTTAAAAAATAGTCATAAGTACTGTATCTTTAAATAATTTCTTTGCAAATTATTGAGATGTTCAAAGTATGTAAAAAATTATGAGCTTTATTCCCATTATTAGCTAGTCTTCTAATAAGATTTGAAAACTCACCTAAGGAAAGTAAATATACATGTTCTATATAAATATTTATTTCTATTAAAAAACTAAATTCAACTATGAATTTTAAAGATTTTATTGGCATTGTTTATTGATTCATGAATTTATTGATTCAGTATCCATTCTAGCTGATATAAAGTAGTTCCATAGTGCTATACAAGCCAAAATATTTTATTGGCTTCAAGGAGCAGAAACAAGGAAGTTATACCAGGTGAAACTGGTTGTTGCAAAGTTACTTTTCTTTTAGAAAGTGCCAGTTGTTCAAGTTGCTTAACCAGAGCTGATAAGGCATTTTCTGATTGACTGGTTTAAGACTCCATTTCTGGGAGAGCTAAGCATAATCATTTTTGTTTGCTTAGTACATGTTACTCCATTTGGGAACAGGTTTTTTTTTTTTTTTTTTTTTTTTCAGTTTTGTTTTTAACACTTCTTTTTTAATTTATACTGTGACATCAATGCTACAACTATCATATCTTTTTCTTTTTTTTTTAAGATTTATTTTTTATACATACAAGAGCTGGGATGTAGGCCAGAGTCATGGGAGGTGAGAGGATTCACCAGAGACAGAACCAGGAGCAGAACAGGCAGACTGACTGAAACACACTGCTGAGGGGAGCAGGGGCGAGGCAGGAGAGGTCTGCTGTGCCATGTGGGTCCCCTCCCTGGCCTGCGGCAGGGTCTAACTCGTGCTGCAGTGGCTGCGGTTTGTTTCATAGTGCGTTTGCTAAACCCACTGCACCACCAGGGAGGCCCATATCTTTTTCTTTGAAGGATTTTTAATGTCAACTTTATACACTACTACTCTTTCCTCAACTTTTCTCCCCAGATAGATTATTTTATGCCACTCAGACAGAGATCTCTGGAGATATTTAAATTATCTAACATATTTACAGAATGATTCTTATTGTGATTCAGTTAATATATACAAAGACACAAAAATACAAAAAAAATATTCTTCTAGGAATTCCTTCTTTTTCTTTCTTTATATATATTTGACATCAATTGTAGTCCCCATGGCTATACTTTTTTTAAGTGAACTAAATTGACAAGAGATTTCCTATTTTTCCAAACAAGAACTTTCCAGAAATACCAGGACAGGACTCCTCTATATCTTTAACACTATTTGGCAGTAAACCAAACCTAGATATTTTTAGAAATTATTTTGTCAGTTCCTCTTTAGCAGACACTGATTTCACCTTTGTGATAAGAACTCACAAAGAAAGGTAACAGGGTACAATAGCAACTTTGCCCTTGCTCAGTCAAGGAGGAGACACTGTTGGAGCATCTCATAACTGTGTCTTTCAAGTATCACTTAATATATACTCATATTGGAGTCTACTGAGCCTCTTGACTAGTCTTCACATCTTCATGACTTTTTTAAAAAAATATTAATTTATTTATGCATAAAAGAGCTGGGGTACAGGCCAGAGCCGTGGGAGGTGAGAGGATTCACCAGAGACAGAGCAGGGAGCAGAACAGACAGATCTACTGAAATACACCACTGAGGGGAGCAGCGGGCCAGGCAGTGAAGACTGCTGTGCCATGTGGGTCCCCTCCCTGGCAGGGAATGAACTGGAGCTGCTGTGCAGTGGATGCTTCAGAGTGCAGCTCTCAACCCCCTGCGCCACTAGGGAAGCCCTATCATGACCTTTTCCATCAACATTGTAATGGCTCTAAGGGAAAGGAAGAGGACAGAGCAAAGAGAAGAAGAGGAACTTGTGTTAGCTTGTCACATTTTCTTTTATTTATTTTTTTAAAATTTCCATCTTACTGAGTGCTCTCCTGAATCTTTCTTTTGTGTAACAGTGCACAAATACACACATACTCACTTGTATATATACATATAAATGTGAAATGTGTGTATATGTGTGGTATGTGTAGAAAAATAGGGAGATATAACCTTTTGTTAGTTTAAGATAAGCAATTACCCTTAAAGCGATGAAGTTTATATACTCCGGCATGCAGGGACACAGATACATATTTTTAAAATAATTTGTGTATGTTTGTGTTTATGTTCTTGCCTTATCTCACTTCCCCTCCCCATTTTGATTTTCTGAAGAAAAAATTATTTGGGAAAAAGGAACTTTAGTTTGGTTAAACTTCGGAGACACAGGGTTTTGTCTTTTCACTTCTCTATGGAGGGTTAGATACTCCCCACCAAAACAGAGAAAGGTGTACATTTTGAAGTTCAGAAATTGTGTAAGCACAGATCCCACCATAACTAGGGAACTCAGAGCTGCCTGTGCATTAGTTCTGGCTAGTTCGCCATCTCACAAATTGTCTCCATGCTCACACAAAAATCTATAGGACACTTGACTAGAATATGATTGTCATATGTCCAGTTTTCATAACTAGATCTAAGGATGTACAAAATAGCCACAGACAAGAAATATTAAGACAGTAGTAAGTTGAATACAAGGATTCCCTTTAGTGAGTTGTCAGCCATTTTTTTTTTTTTTGTCTTATCTGTGGCAAGATTCTCTGCCACCTTAAGGCTCTGCTTAACTAGGATCTGCCACCTAGTGACAGCTATCCACTGCCAACATCCAGTGTAGTAATTATTCCATTGTTGTATAATGACTTAGTAGTTATGCATTAGAATGATCATAACTATGTGAATGTAATTGATTACAAATATGAACTCATAAAAGCTTTTATATTGCACTTAATATTTATAATGTGCTTTCTAGTCAGTATTTTTTATTTCTCTAAATATGACCTCATATATTTACTCAGTATTTTCCTATTTAATAAAAATCTAAACAGTGCATATATTAATCTCTGACCCTCTTTCTCATGTTCCATTTTCTACAAAGCACCAGATGCTTTGTCTGAGGCTGTCATATATAGACAGAGAGTTCAAAAAATGGCAAATTGAACAGTGGGTGAAGTTTGACCTGAATGCTCCCAGTTGCTCCTTTTGATGCCTGTTTATCCTCACAGTCTCTTCTCAATCTTCTTTTCATCCTCTTCATGCCTTCAAACCTCTACCCTCTATTCCTTATTCCTCTATTCCTGTCTAATGAACAATTTTATACTATAGAAGAGACTCTTTCTGGATTTCCTCTCCTAACAGAAATGCTTTTTTAATCCTTACAAGACTCTGCCTCCCATTAAATGAGCATAGACAATAAAATCCTGTTGTCATTGATGACATGGAAGTCTTCCCAACACCCCCAAAATAACACCTTGCAAAGTATTGCTTTACTCACTGACCTCCCAGGCATTAGCTTTTAATGTAGTGATAAGTCTAGGAAGGACCCCTCTGCCCACCACACTCGAGTGATTGAGGTGTTCTTTACAGTAGTCATTTGCCTGAGATGTCAACGTAGTTTGAATTGAAATGTCTCAGTGATCATTTTTCTGCATGGCTTCTACTGCTGGAAATGACCCATATAACCCAATGAGCCAGTGTGGGGGGGATCGATGGCTCTAAAATTTAATTTTATTTATTATATGATTGAGTTCTCTCTCTGTCTCTCTCTTCTCTCTCTCCACCCTCACCTCTCTCTCTCTCTCTCTCTCTCTCTCTCTCTCTCTCTCTCTCTCTCAGACAGAAGTGGTGGGTGCATAACCTTAAGGAATTGCGCATCAGTGCCTTATTTAAACCCACTTTATCCAGGCATTGATTCAGAGACTTGAATGAAAAATCACACATTTACAGGAGATGTCAACCTCTTAAATTCTGAGTCCACCTCATCGTCACATTTCTGATTTGGTGCTCAGCAGTTCCCATGATCACTACTGACTTCTATTGTCTCTGTAAAATTGGCCCCATCTTAAGGATAATCTGAAAATGATTTCATATTATTTTATTTTGGTCATATTACTGTAGTATTCCTTCTAATCCTTTCTCCAATGCTTGCAGTTTGGCTGAGAAATGTATCTTCAAGACAGAGAAGACATTTCACAAGATCTGTGTAGCACCATGAAAATTGCAGAATTTTTTTATTTTTTATGAAATCTATTTCTTTTTTTTTTTATATTTCAGATTCAGACTGTCTTCCTCTTTTTGGAACTTTTGAAAGTGGTTATTTTTTTCAGGAACTACACTAAAGCTAAAGAAACAATTACTTTTTAAGTCTATCTCGTTCTGCATTGGCAGCTTTCAGATCAGAAAAAGGCACTGTGACTCCCTCTGGAGGGAGGTGTTTGTTAAAAAAGATGAAAGGTTTTCATTAAAAAACTTGGCAATTGCATCTTAAGAATTCAGTGAAATTAAAATTGATCTTAGTGTTCCAGTCCCTCATAAAAGATTCCTCAATGCCCCAAATGTACCTGTTAGACTGTTCCTTGATTATCTGAGACACACGCTCTTCCCAATGCATTGATCCATTGTCAGTGGTACCTCTTGGTACTCACAGCTCCACTATTTAATTACAAGCTCCTCTAGGCTATGTCACTTGTGATTGCCCCAGTGTTTTTCTCCTCTAAAGTCCCAGAAACTAGAAGCACAGAAAATTATCCTCCTTTTCTAAGTTGTTTATTTTCCTGAAAGAATAATAGAAGGCAGTCAAAGAAATGTGAAGGCATTTAAAGCTAACCTTATGAACACCAAAAAAAAAAAAAAAGAAGAAGAAGAAAAATCCATTGTAAGGCAATTTTGATTGTGTTTGTCAGAATAAATTGAGTGCAGGCTTAAAAAAAGTGATAGATATGTGCAAGACTTGAAGCAACTGTTTGACTTTATGTCAGAAATGCTGGTTTTTCCCAAACTGAGAGCTTTTGTGCTTGATACTTCAACCCTGACTGCTTGGAGGAGTCAGTTTTTCAGTGGCAATCAGTTCTCTGAGTTCAAACCTATTTCTCAAGAAGAAAAGGCATATGAAGTGTGTGTGTGTATGTTTTACACACTCAATATTTCTAGGGAATTTTCCCAGGTCCATTAAGTGAAAAATTTATTTACAATTTACAAAACGTACATTTTGTAAATGTACATTTAAATGGACATTTCCTTAATTTTGATTGCTGGGTTAACAGTTTTGTAACACATCTTACAGCAGTTCATTAAGAAGTTTACTCCAATGTCTAACCCTTAGTAAAGGACCTAGGTATTGACACTTTTTGATAGGCAGTGATGGGGGCTCAAAATTTCAGAACTCAGTTTTTGTCTTGAAATTATAGTTCATTTGACCTCATAAGCTTTGCATTTTAAACAGAACATATTCATAAAGGCTACATCTATTAGCCAATTACCCTACAGTGACAAATATTTTCAGAATCTTTTCATAGTCATGACACCAAAGTTAAGGAGGAAGTCATTGAAAATGCAGAAGTGATTTTTCAAGGTCACGGAATTAGTGAATGAGATAGCAAATAGAAATCTGGTTCTCTTTCTGGAACACTGCAAGCACTCCAGTGGGAATCACTTTAAATAAATATTAAGTGTGCCTTTATTACCAGGAAATAGGGGTTTTGATTGCTTTTATGAGAGGATGGGATACTTTTGGAACGGAGTATGAACTCAAATATATGTGACTTTGGATCTGTGTTTGGTGGGATGAGGTGCTCTTTAAACAGAAAGAAGTCACAGGAGGAAGGAGGAAAGAAAAGAATGTAGAGTAAGATAGAAGGAAGATAGAAAATTTTCCCTAACCCAATCTTGCCACTTATGTTCGGCAACATGAAGAAAGCAATGATGAATCATTGCCAAAACTAGCTTTCATATTTTGGTGCGCTAGCTAAGTAGATCTCTCAAATATTATACAAAGGGAAATGGTTTATTCAAGTTTGGAAGAGAAAACCTGGGAACACTGTTTTCATCAGATTGGAATTTAGTTATGTGTATTAGTAGCTGAGTAACTTATAGATGGACCACTGTGAAATCACTGTCGTTTCTTGTGAGAAGACCTTTCATCATCTAAATGGGGAGACAGACTAGAGACATATGACTGGACTCCAGAAATATCACTAGGAAATCCCTGTAAATGTATATGAGTTAATATATGACAAGAAATGTACAAGGTGCTGAAAGGATGTGGAGGTGGCAGAATCTGCAGATTGCAGAATAAATCAGGCCCTGGTATCTTTTCTAAAAACATGTGGATGGCTTCATTCCTAAAACTTACACACAATAAATTCTTGGGTTTTTTTTGTTTGTTTGTTTTAGTATTTTTGTAGAGCGATCAGAAGGGAATATGAATGCAAAGAAGGTATTGATTGAATTTAAAGTCACCATCCCAAATTACTCCCTTTACCTGAAATTAAGGTACATGTCTATATAACTCCACATGCACAGAATTAGAATTTCTGGAGTCTCATAATTGTGTGTAGAATGACTGTATACACAATGGAATATTATTCAGCAATCAGAAATGAGAAACTAGGGACATTTATAGAAACATGGATGGAACTAGAAGGAATTCTACTCAGTGAAACAAGTCAGAAGGCAAGAGAAAAATATCAGATGTATTCACTAGTAGGAGGAATATGAAAGAACAACAACAACAACAAAGAATAAGCTCAAGGAATTGGGCACTTATAACCAAAAGTAAACAAAAAAACTCAACAAGACCAAAAAGCCAGGATAAACCAAAGGGACCATGGGGTGGGGGGGGAGATGGGGGGAAGGCAAAGATGGGGATGAGGCCAGAGGGTGCACAAGGGACTGAGGTGATGGTGCACCGGTGAAATGGTGGTGGGTACTCCCTGGGGATTACAAATGATGTCGAATATAATTAATAAAAAAAAAATGACTGATGTACATATTACTTCCTTGGCTTATTTTTAATATCTGGGTAAAATTAAGAATGAGGAAATAATCGACGGTGTTCTGAAGTTGTGAGAGATGATTTTTTAGAAGTTAAAGTACATAGAAAGTATTTCTCCCCAATTATTGAAGAGGACAAACTGAAAAAAAATGCATATTCATTCAACTATGCTTAAATGCATAGTGAAATGAAGCTTTTGTTTATCTAAATCTATAGGGTCTTTTTGATGCACTGCTAACTGCTGGTGGATCAAAAGGAAATTAATTCTGCAGTGGTTTTAAAACTTAGTTTTATCTGATATTTAAACAAGTCTTTTCATTTGTTTAATGTAGATGTAGCTTCATCTACAGAGTGCGTGCTCACACCTCTTCTTTTATATATAGCACTATCTATTGCAGGAAATAATCCTAATCCATGAGTTTTATAGGTTTTTGAAAGTCCTTCTGTTTTCTTCCTTTCATATTATCATTTGATAATATAAAAGTATTACCCTAACAGAAATAAAATAATAAAGGGAATACTACATCCCTTTAGCGGGTCCATTGGTAGCCCAAAAGATGTAACCACCCAAAAACTCAGAATGTAACCTCATTTGGGATAAAGATGTAGCAAATGTTGCAAAGTAAGTCTCAAGATGAGATCATCTTGGGTTAAGGTGAGTCTTCAATCCAATGATGGATGTCCTGTAAGAGGAAAATGGAAAAACCTTCTTAGAGGAAAAGAGAAACACCAAGAAGAAGGCCACAGAAAGACTAGGCATAGATTGGCTTGCTATAAATTTCAGACAAAAAGCTACCAGGCAATGGAAGAGGCAAGAAGTGTTCTCCTTGCATACTCCTGGACAGTGGGGCTCCACAGATACCTTGGTTTCCAACTCTGGCCTCCAAACCATGAGAGAATGAATTTCTATTGTTTTAAGTCATGCAGTTCATAGAAGTTTGTTGTGGCAACCCTAAGAAACTAATAGAATCACTTAAAATCTTACCATAGTAACCCATTAGCTGTGTCTCCTTTCTGTATTTCTCAGATACACACATATTTAATATAGTAGAGCTATAATATAGTGTCCATTTTCTTTTTTAGTTGAAGGGCAAAAGGAGATTTTACTTAATAAGCCTATTCAATGTGCCAGAATAGGTATTTGCCAGCAATGTATTGTCCTCTTTTGTTGAGAATGGTTTTCTTAACTCTTGTTCTAAGAACTTTCCAGGGTTGGGAAGATTGGGTCATAGTAAGAAAAAGAATTCTGTCTCTTACAGAAAATAAATGCCAATAAAAGGCATTAATATTAATCTTTTGACATGTAAGATATGATTATGCCATAATACAGTGACCGTGAAAGCTAGTCTATTGTTAAAATGGGAGTTTTTCAAATCCCTTTTTTTACCCCCAAATTTTACCTATTAGTACCCCCAGGTTTATCCCCCAAATCTACACTTATGAGTATATCAAAAATCAAGCCTGAACAACTCAACTCAGTTCTCCCAGGCTTTGAATTACTCCTTCTGCTTCTGATGGTGAGGTCTTTGTGAGTGAAGCATACTGTGTGATGCCAGACCGAGGGTATGATAAAAGGAAAGTAACTGTTCAACCACTAGGGATCCAAGGGGGTTGTTGGGAAAAGGCGATGACAAGAAGGTGGGGAGATTTTTTGGGCAGAAGCAAGTGTAGTGACAGTGACAGTTATGTCAGGAGATTATCCCTTCCCATAGAAGCTTGGAGAATAGCATCCTCAAAGTCATCTTAAGCATAAGAAGAACAAGGTAGGAGATCCTGAGGTTTAGCCATTCCAAGTTTCTTACCTTACTGGTGAAACAGCTGGGATCAAGATGTATGGATGTATTGTAACAGTTCCTGGGAGCTTCTGAGAGGATTGTCAGAGTAGAGGTGTGATGGCTCTATAGGAAGAGCTTCAGAAAATGTAGGGGTGAAATTAGACTCATATTTTAACCTGTACTTACTCATTAGGAAGCACTTAAGACTTACAGAATGTAAATATCCAAATATATTATTTGTGCAAGGGTGCTCACAGATTAAAGGTTGGTCTCACAATGCTTCTGTTTGAATACTGGGTCTCCAATTATTTGGTTGTGTGTGTTTGGGCAAAAAACAATCTTTCTAAACTTCATCTTGAAAATGGAACTGATACAGGTTGTCTTCTATCAAAGGCATGATCGGGATGCTGAAAAGATAATCCACTTAAAGGGATCAGTTCTAACCGGGCAAGGAATATGTTTGCAATAAATGTAAGCTATTGTTTTCTAGTTATTGTAACTTTGAAAGATAGGATAGGCATCTGAAGTACAAATAAATACACTGTGAATTTTTCAGAACAAGTAACATATACTTTTGTTTAATGAAAAATGAACATATTTGTGTAGAAATGAATTTTGTCCAGAAAAGAGAATTTGGGTAAATGTGATTGAAGATTGGATACCATTCCAACTAGAGGAACCAACATGAGTAATCTGAAAGGTCATATAAAGCAGCAGCAAGTCATTAAATAGACCTTGAGAGGAAGTAGAATAAATTAAAATTGAAAAGGAAAGCTGAGCATAAGACTTTTTGAAGTAAACATATCTATATGATTTTCCATAGAGATGCAATCTTTATTCCCAATGTATAGTGTATATTTATAGCTACATATTTGGGTTTTAACTAGTAGTGAGTCTGCAAAGTATTGATTTGAGTTGGCATTTTCCCTAGTGGCTATTCCTTATTTTCATTCTCTCTAATCTCAGATGAATTCAAAGTAATATTTACTTTCTCCTAGCTTATACCTTTTCAAATTTATACTTTTTCAAATTTCAACCTCCAAGTTCCAAATTAGTAGTCATGCTCCTATGAGGCTCATGCCTTCCAGCTACCTATTTCTAGATGTTCTTGTCACCCCCTCCAGAAATTCTTCTTTTCCATCCATTACATGCTCAGACCACAGCTTTCTAAACACAAAATCATTTCTTAATTGTACTCGGTTTTCCATGTGATTTTGTAATATAACAAATGAAAGGGCTGAGACCTCAGGCTTTACCATTTATTAGCAATATGACCTTGGCAAATTTACTCAACTTCTCTAAACGTACAATAGAAAGAGTCATAGGTTATACTTTATAAAGTTATTAAGAAATGTAGTAATGTTTGTGAAATGGTTAGCATAATACTTACTGCATAATAAGCTTTCCAAAAATTTGTATTATTCAATGTTAATATTTTTAATCCTTTGATCCATATATTACTGTCTTCTCAACTCTTTTCTGTTTTCATTTCATTTCTTATTTAACCTAGACATCAATGTCTCTATATCTTCTATGCACCTCTTGTCAGCACCCTGCCCTCTTGTCTTCACAGGCCCACAGACAGACTAACTGAAGCTTTACAGGGGTCTTCACATTCTTTCCTATGACCAGGATGTTGAGATTCTTATTTTTTATTAGATTATCTAATTGTATTTGACATCATTTGTTGAGATTCTAATGGAGAAAATCACCTAACCCTTGGATCATTATAAATGAACAAAGTCCTTCCTTAGCTCTTAACTCAGACTTTATCCTCCTATGTATCTCCATATAACATTTTTGCCCATTCCCTGTGACCAGCAATTCGAAATGTATACTTTCTTTGAAGTCTCTTCCCAACCTCCTCCCCATTCTCTCTCAGCAGGTGGCTTTTGCTGCTTCCACAAAGTCAGAATTGAAACCATTAAGCAATAAATCAGTTTGCCTCATGCTTTTGCTCTAGAGACTTACTTTTAGCTTCCTCCTTACTCTCTGAGATAATTTTCTAAGAAATAGGACTATATCAATTATAAAATCTTAATAAAAGACTTATTTGTTGAAGACAGAGTACTTATTGATATATATGTATATATAAATGTTTTTCTCATGAGATTTAAAGTCTGAATAGGCAAGGAATAATTAATTTAGTATGAAAAATCATTTTTGAGGGCCTCCCTGGTGGCACAAGGACTTAAGTGTCAGCACTATAAAGTTATTGTCAGTCATTGTAGCACTAGTTTGATCCCTGGTCAAGGAAGTGACCCACCATGGTGCAGCAGACCTTTCCTGTCTCACACGCTGCTCCTGCAGCAGTGTATTTCAATAAATCTGTCTGTTCTGCTCCCCACTCTGTCTCTGGTAAATCCTCTCACCACTACCGTCCCCCTCCCCAGCACCTCTGGCTTATATACTCCAGCTCATGTATGAATAAATAAAATCTCAAAAAAAAGTTTTACAAGCATTTAAATCTTTCAGGTTTAAGATATTTTAATTATATGCCCTGTCTATATTTGAAAAATTTTAATGGTAAATTAAAATTTTTAAATTATAAATTAATAAGTGTAAAATTGTAATTCAAATGATGAGTTATAATAAAATAATTGTTTTTTAATGTCATTGGATATTAGTTTTAGAAGCATATATATCTTTCTGGTCCATGAAAAGAGTAAACAGTGAGTCTTCTCTCTCTCTCAATATTTATTTATTCTTTCTTCCTAGCTCTTCATTCTGTCTTCCTTTCCCCTTCCCTAACCACTGTTAACCATGTCTCCCACTCCTTATAAACGGCACCACATTCACATAGTCATGCCTGAAAATTTGACAATTTATTATTGATTCTTTTCCTCCCCTCCAGTCTCACATTTGATCCAGCCATAAATTCAGTTGTCTCTGCTCTAGAATTACCCATAATCTGGTCTTTTTAAATGACCTTTAACTATGACTTGCATAGTTTAAGCCATTTCAGCTCTTCCATACTAGGGCCACACACAGCCTCCTTAATGTCCTTTCTCCTCTGCAGGACAGTCAGTCACATTTCTTAAACATACCTAACATTATCACATGCCCCTACTAAAATATCATGAGCAATTTCCCATTATAAGCAGTATAAAATCCAGACGTTAACAGAGCCTATAATAGAGCTTGTTAACAGGACTTGTTAACAGAACCCACACAATCTGGCTCCTGCCTTCCCCTTCCTCAGCCCCTCCATTCCTCCACTCTTCCCTCCTTCACTGTGCTCTAACAGCTGATTTTTTTTCTTTCCACTGGATACATGAAGTTTGTTCCTTTCTCATGGCCTTTTGATTTTTTTGTTTCTGCTGCTTGGAATTCTGTTCCCTGAATCTTCACATGGCCACCACCTTCTCATCATTCAAGTTGCAACTAAATTGTCACCTTTTCAGAGAGACCCTTCTCATTAGGTACGGCAGCTCCTTTCCATTGTGCTCATCCTATTACCTTATTTCACCTCTTCAGAGTTCTTGGTAGTGTGTGTTTACTATCTGTTTCTCTGCATCAGATTGGAAACTCCTTGTGGTAGGGACTCTGTTCACTATCTTCATGGCCACATCCTCAGTTACTTTGCCAGTGTCTGGTCCATGGCAGTGCAAGTCAGCATCTGTCGATTGACTCACCACTAGAGTGAAGTGACTCTTGATGTTTTGCTTCTTCAGCAACTGGGTGAACAATGGTTGGTTTTCTTCATAGCAAAGTATCTTTTTAATTAGTTCATTCCCTTTATTCCAACATAAACAGGAAAGAAATGTATATTGAGATCTGACAGGAAACTATGAGATCAGTGAAATATATTCACAGCTGATCATTCAATCAAATAGTCCCTTATTCAATAAATATTTCTTAAGAATTAAAAGTAAGTCTTCTTGACTTCTTGGCTCCTCTTTTAAATAACTTGCATATTAGTAATAATGAAAATAACTAATCATGCCAGACATTTGCTGGTATTTTCTTATGTGTTAATTTACTTTTGTCCTCATACCAAGGCTGCAGTGAAAATAATATTAGTCTTGGTTTTCAGAATCACACAAGAATGCTTCTAGCAGTTATGATATATCCCTAAAACAGCCTCTGAATCTGTATTCCTATCACTACATTCCATTGTCCTAGGGCCATATTGTGCCCATCATGAAGCCAAGCCCGAGACTAACAGCCACTAACCTTCAGCTTGTTCTTGTGGTTTCATCAGGGGATTTTTCTGATTTTCTCTGTCTTCCTTGCAGTTCTTGCTGCTTTCTCCAGTCTTCATTCAGCTTAGTGGTTAGCAATGTCCTTGTTACACCCTTAGCTAGACAAGGTTCCCTGAGGTCCCAGATGCTGATTGATTTGTCTTGGTGTCTGAGCCCATGACAGAGTCTAGCACAGAGGCAGGAGGCAATAAATGTTTGTCAAATAAAGTGTAAATGTGACCTCTTAGAATCCTAATATTGGAAGTGAGCTTAATGCCTTCTTTAGCAAATAAGGCACCAGAACTCAAAGCAGTGAAAAATTGGTTCAAGATCACCCAGTTAGAAAAGAACTGACTTTTGCCCAGTGTTCTCTCAACAATCTCATGCCAGCCATGCCTAGTCCCTGGAAATACTCAACCTTAGCCTTGGGAGGGCCTTCTCTTAAGTGTGTCAGAAGACAGGTATTTGGGACAAGAGTGTATCCCAATATCCTTAAAAATCATGTGCCACACATAGTCACTTTCTTCACTATTGTCTTTGGGCATATGTAAGTGTAAACTTTGGATGTTTGTTTCATTTGTTTCTGTTGTTTAAATAGCAGCTACATCAATTTGTTAGTGAAAAAAATGATCAAGTCATTTACCAGTTGAACTTTCTATGGTGTTTTCATGATGTTCAATTTCAGCAGAGTGCAACTGAAACATGCTAAATACTTTGATTTTTTTAAATGAAGTTATTTATTTAATTATATTTGACATAATTTATATTCCCCAGGGAGTTCCCACCACCATTCCACTGGTGCACCATCACCTCAGTCCCCTGTGCTCTTTCTGCCCTCATCCCCATCTTTTCCCTTCTCTCCTTCCCCTCTCCACCATAGTCCCTTTGGTTTATCTTTGACCTTTTGGTCTTGTTGAGTTTTTTGTTTGCTTTTGGTTGTAATTGCCCATTTCCTTGAGCTTCTTCTTCTTCTTTTTGTTGTTGTAATTGTTGCTCTTTCATATTCCTGAAAGAGCCATCTAATATTTTTCTCTTGCCTTCTGACTTGTTTCACTGAGTATAATTCCTTCTAGCTCCATCCATGTTTCATTTTTGATTGCTGAATAATATTCCATTGTGTATATGTACCACATCTTCCTGATCCAGTCATCTACTTTTGGGCATTTGGGTTGTTATATTGGAAATAGCCATACCAAACTGAAGATAAGGACCCATATACCACTGCTAAGTCATGCATTAACTCTGACATAACTGACATAAGAAAGCCATGGTAACTTTTTTCAATATGCGATGTGTCCTGCCTTGAACAATTCATAGATAGCATCAAAGAATCGTTAGAATGATTGTATCTTCGATTCTGAGTAACTCCCAGAGGTCTGGTCGGAGTCCTTTATTTTGCAAAGGGAAAACATGCAAAACAAGGAGACATGTAATGTTTTCCTGATTCCCCGCTCCATTCACCAGAGACTGTAAAAGTAAGGCCTCTAGACCTCCGCTTTCAGATGTGGTACAGAACATGCCCGAGGAGTCAATTCTATTATCTTAATGATGTCACATCATGTCACTGCTGTTGCTATTACTTCAGTTCTAACCTCGGGCTATAAATTCCCAGCCTGCCTTGTAGCACCAGAGTGAATCTCTGTTTCCCCCATCCTTATTATCTATCTCAACTTCTGAACTCCAAACTTTTGCAGATTAACAGCCGCTCAGATCTGAACTTACTTCAAAGCACCAGCAATTGAATTATATCCTGCTTTGAATACTGGTTTGGGACTATCTCAGTCTCTTGTGTCTGTATTCAGCCTTCAATGCAATAAGTTCTGGCTTTGCATAAGTATTCTGACATTTTCCCATCTCTCTTCCCAGTGGATTTTCCTGGACAGGTTGTCCTGGTGTGTGCCTGCAAGTCTCCTGAACACAGTCACTATTAGCACTGAGTAACTTAAGGTCTTGCAGCCCTGCCCTGCAAAGACAAGACTAGAATCATAGTGTCTTTCCTGCCACTCATCTCTCTCCTCTGCTATGCATCACATTAGCTAGAAAGACAGAGACCAGAAATGGTAGATTTCACTCCTCTAATAAAATTACTCAGACCTCAATTTTGTGGAACAGCACATAGCTAATATCAGAGCATAAATAATCCCATCAAGACTTTACTAGTATTCCAAATGAGCTAGATGCATTGGAAATGAATAAGCAGCGGGGGATATATAATCAAATGCCTCTGCTGAAAAATAATGTACAGTCAAGGCTCAAAAGAAGCTCATGCAACAGAAAGGCTTGTCTGAGAATACCACTAAAATATAAACAGATCTTCTCAACATTTTTGTGCTAGTTCGTGTATAGATTTTGTTAGGCACTGTAATTGCGGAATTATAACCTATCAGGGCCATTTGTTATGTGATGACTCAAATTGAAGCAATAGGAAACCAAGTGACTATAGCAAGAACTTGATAATAAAATCTGTAGAAGAAACAGTGGGATGGAGGCATGTTGAACAATCTGTGTTGTAATAGTGAGTGTATGGGAGATTTTACACCGGGAGCATCTTAAAATCTAAAACTGGTCTGTCTGGCGTTTGAGTAAAATCCTTGCTTTGTTATATAATGAGGTTTCTAGATCTTATAAGCAGGACCCTGAGACCAGGGCAGCAAAGACCTTACTTTGTCCTGGTGCTGTGCCCTGAAGCCTTCAGCTCTGCCTGCTCCAGGAAAGAGGGAGTCCTCTGGTAAGTTTTCCACATCAGCCTTTGCTCCAACATAGACCCTCTTGTCTCTCAAATGGTCCAGACTTTTGTTCTTCACTTTAAAGTTTGCCTCTCTCGTGACCTTTCCAGCTATAGAGTGACAATTACCACAAGAGGGGTCTGTACTCAAGCCAGGTAGGAAACCTTCGCCTGCTACATTTCTGAAGAAGCTGACAGACTTTCATATCTTGGAATTTCTCCACCTTCCTGAGAGCTAGTGAAAAAAATCTAGTTTATATTTTGTGTCAAATACCCATCAAATACTGGGATTTTGTTTGGCTAATACCTTAACATTTATGGAACTGAATGCTTCTACTGTGCATTTCCTTATGAGTAGATGATTCAGAGACTAGATGATTGTTGGGCCACCAGTAATGCACTGTGCTTCAAGTCTGAAAAGACGTGGTTGACCCCTTAAAGGGAATGTACTTGGGTTGTTTGTGGGGCATCCGGTCTAGGTTGATCCCCATACACTCTTCTGGGCGTACCTCTTCACTCAGGGAAGTGCAGAATCCGATTCACCATCTATCTCTCTGATTTGAATATCAGCAATACAGAGGTGAGGCTAAGAAATGGATAAGATGAAAGTCTTCCCTCCTAAGAGCTCTTCACTAGATGTCACTGTCTCCAGGTCCCTGCTTCTCTCTGGCATCTGTCCACCTGGACCTTGTGCTGGCTGCAGACTCCCCCTGCTGATATTCCACTCACAGAGAAAAAGTTTCTATAACTGCTTCTTCCCACTGTCCTCCCCTTGTTATCCCCATCTGGACTCAGGACTTCTCCCTCAGGGTCTGTTTTACAGGCCTTCCCACCTCCCAACTCCCCCACCTCCTGTACTCTGCCTGATTGCAGCCTGAATCCTTGCATCAACACAGCATAAGCATTGAATGTGCCAGGTGCAGGTGCGCACCACCCTGTAGAGCACAGATTATTGTGCTTTTAGTATTTGGTTTTTCTCTCCCCTGGCCCTACATGCACCTTCCCAAACTTGGAGACTATGAAGCATTTGATTGGGTACACAAATGAATTACACTTGGGGCCAGCCTCACTGGTGCTCACTCCATATTTTCCCCATTAGTGCACATCAGTTTGACTCAACACTGTTACCTGCATCTCTGTCTGAGGACACTCTCTGGTCACCAGAACCCACTTTGCTGTCCCAAGGACAGGCTGAAAGTATCAGACAATTAGTCTTCCTGCCCTCTCCCCTCCCCCACAGCCTTCCCTCAATGAAGGCATATATGCCACTTGCTCCTCCACACCTCAGGTGGAATTATTCCCTTACATTTACCATACACTGGTTTCCCAAATCCCTAGTATGATTCAACCTTGTTCATAGAGCTAACTTACTGGAAAGCAAATCCTTCATTACTGTTTTTCCTCACCTTTCTGGTTGCTTTACTATCCCATTAGGATTTTCTGGAATTGCCTCCAAATAAACTTCTTACACTTGATTCTATGTTTATGCTACTTCTGGAGAAACATGAACTGTTTGAACTAGTCAAACAATACCAGTAGTGACATGAGGTAGACATCTGTGATTCTAGGTTAATCGTGGTTGGCCTGTGTGAGCCAGTCCCTTACTTCTCTTCTTTCCATCTTTAGTAAAGATCTAACCCATACATTTTGTTTTTTCTTTCCTATTTATAGGAAAAGTGTGATATGCACAATAAAAATGACCTCACAATTGAAATTTTTCATTAAGCATAATGAATTAATACTTTAGCTTTAAACATATTAAAAGGCAATTAAATACTTTGAACTAAGTAGTATCTGCTTTTCTGTCAACACAAACTACGTCCTCTTAAAAGATATTTAAACCATGTTTCCATTTTTTAAATCTGGAGCATCGGTTAGACACTATGAAATATATTTGGTGTCAGGAAGTATTATTTATACCTGCTTTTTTCCCAGACCCTCTGACAGAATTGTTTGTGAGCGTTTAGTCTCTTAGAGCAGTGGTGTGGAAGATAAATACCAATGACTCCTGTGGGACCTCGTTACAAATGAAAACAATGCCTCATATTGCCTTTGTCCTGGATACCCCAGGACAGAGTTCTTTCCTTTTCTTATAATTGAACTGTTATTGATTTGGTGCTGTGTGTACTACAGTGGGAATACCTGATGGCATTATCCTAATATTACCTCAATTAAAAAATTAATTAAAAAATAAAAAGTGAAGTGGATTAAGTACCAAAAGAATTTACGATGTCCTTAAATATTGAATTTGAAAAGTCATATTAAGACAGTGTTATTCCTAATGTTTGCTAGGTGTTAGTGCACAAATACAGTTGAAACCTAGTATGTGTAAGCTAAAATGTAGAAAGTAGTGCTTTCTACTCCAACGTCCAGCCAGTTTTGATCATACCTTCTAAAGGTTGATGAGAGTGGGTAGAATTTGATAGAATATGCCAGTGATTTTATTTGTGCCATGAACCTTATTTACTTTACTTTTACTCTTATAACAATTGTCTACAACTGTTATGATGGGTTACTGGGAGGAGTTTCCTTTCAGAAAAGACAAACATTTGGCTGATCTTGGATTCTCTCAGTGAATTACATAGTTAGTAAATAGTTTATATCTGTGGCTGTAATTCATGGCACATAATCTTGCCCATAGTAATATAATCTTTTGCTGTGTGGTGTTTCTTCTGAATTATATGTAAGGTCATTGATGGTGGGAAGTCTTATTCACAAATACTTGTTCAAAGATATTCATAATATTTTTGATTCCTATCTTCCATTTTATTTTAGCTTTTTAAACATTTATAATTCCTAAAATCCAAATGAGGTGCCCATTCAGATAGTGATTAAGTATTCTATACCACTTAGATTGCATTATTAGATGTGGTTTCTGTTACAAAAATTGTCACAATTTTCTAGATAATATTTACCTTGAACTGTTAGACATTACTAGTATTCAACTTAGAGTATACATTAGATTCACCTGATCCTAAATATTCATGCCTATACCCTAGTCCCAGAAACTCAGATTCATGAGGCTGGCATGGAGCCCTGTAACATGTATTTTAAATAAACTACTTGTATATGTCAAGGTTTTACAAACACTGCCCCATAATCTTGTTATTAATTTTACCTAAATCCTAGTATTAAAAAAATCAGTGTGGAGAGCACTCTGTGTATCATTAAATTGTTGGTAAAATATATATACAACAAAGGATGTAATTTATTACATTACTCCAGAATGCTATTGTAAAGGTCATAATGACATCATGATAAACTCTTCCCAAAGCTCAGAATCCAATGATGCTTAATTTTTCCTTGATAAAATTACTTCCAATTATTATTCACTTGTGAGACCTATTACGTTTCCTTCTTCACTCTGGTTGCTAGAAAACCGAAAGCCAAAGTTCATAAAATTACTGTAACTTTTCCCCATCAGACTTTTAAACTGTAAATATTCATTTTTGTTTTAAAAACTGATATAGGGAAGACAAATCAGTCAAGTATTTAAAAAATATTATGGTAATGAGGATTTTATTTAAAATTGCATGAAATCATTTTTTGAAATTATGATTTTATTCAGGTAATACTGGTTTACTTTGCCTATATTTTGGGAGTATAGGATTTCCCCACTGCTGGTGATTTTACCATACTACTCCATCATGCATGGAATCATTCATAGAAGTTTTCCTATTCCTGATTCTATAGAAAACAGAGCTTGAGGCAGATTAGATGCCATTGTTTTGTTGCTATATACAAATCCAGGGGAGCAGAAATGAGATAAAAATGGAAAGGGTACAAAGAAGGATAAGGAACAGTAAAAAGTGATACAATTCTGTTTGGCCTACGAACAGTCCCTTAGTATGACCCAACAAGGCTGGCTCTTTGTATGTGGAATACTTCTGATGTATTTAAGAGATTTATCTTACATGAGTCCATAAGAGGGAGAATAGCAAGGAGTCTTGTATTTATTTCCATTCTATCTATAGTTTCTTTGGGGCAAAATTGGTTCCATGGAAAGCTAACTAATATTTCCAGGTTGTGACACTTAAGTCCATCAACTGCAGTGTAATGTTTCTTTCAAGTCCAGAAGTGGCTGGAGAATCCAGTAACTCAGGGCATGTACCTGGCCTACCACCTTGATAAGGCAAGTGATGTGCAGGGTCTGCATAATGGGTGTCCAGTCCAGGAACCTGGCCAGCTGAAGAAATTCCAAGATGACACATCAGATTCACATTTGATATCAACACAAGTAGATAAGGAAGTAGAGAGCAGGTTAAAGTGTAGGGAGGGAAGACAGGAGGGAATGAAAATCTGTAACTGAATTGGGCAAGCAAATGCAAGAAAGTTGGAGAAAGGGTTAAACTTATTTAACCAATTCAAATGAACTGGTAAAAAATTTCTAGCTTAGAGAGTAATTGGATAGAAATATAGCTGACTGGATTATGGGAAAGAAGAAAAACACATTTATGGGCCGATAAGAGGATTGAGTGGGTCAAGGTTGCAGAGACAAGTCGAGACATATTAAATCCATTTAATTTCAGGTCACTTTGGTGATGATACCAGTTGGCCACTGGGTATTGAGTGTGTGGCTGAGAACTGTCTTTAGACATCAGGTGGTAACTGAACTTCTTGAGTTGAAGGGGCATCTTCTATCTTGATGAGATAGGAGCAAAAGAAAAGTGGATGAAACACAGAAACTTAAGAGATATCAACTTATAAGAAATGGATATTATGTGTGCATAGAAGCAAACTTAGATTTGATACAGATATAAAATTAGAAATTGTGGAAAGGATTGGGATTAAGGCAGGAATGGTAAGAGCAAAAGGGACTATGGAGATGATGCATGGGTGAATTGGTGGTGGAAATTCTATGGGAACTACACCTAGAAAAGAAAGCAAACATTGTAAGAAAAAAATAAATTTAAAAAAGAAATTGTGAATGGATATCTTTAGTAACTAATATGGAATGGAACCTACATTTTCTGCCTGCTGTTTGTGTAGAGGCAGAATAAATGTTGGGGTCTGTACTACTGCCCCTGAGAGACGGTTGTCATTTAGTACAAGAGAGAGAAAATATAAATGAGGATTTATTGAGTATCAATAATAGATCACAAACTTTGCTAAGTACTTTACGCATCTTGCTTCATTAATTTCTTTACTGTAACTGTGAAGTGAATGGCATTACTATTTCTCTTGCAAGGCAGGAAAGAGACCTCAGAGTAGTAATATATTAAGTATGGTGTTGAGAGTAGGACCTTGGGTTTGTTTGAACCCAAAGCCCATGACTTCCCATATGCTACTAAACTACTTCCATCTTTCATAACAGTGGGAATTTGACCGTAGCAATTTTTGCTGAAAATCAGCTCACTAGATTGCAGGGACCGTTCCAGAGCTTACTACTTCAAGTTTAATGCAGCACTGCAGCTGTTTGTCTGTAAAACTAAAATAGATGATAGTAAAATTTTACTTTCAAACTCTCTTAAGCACTTCATTTGAACACCTGAAACTTTTACTTTTCATTTTTACTGATCTTCCTTTTTTACTCCTGTCTTATGTGTCTTACTCTCCCAGGTTTGCTAATCACCCAGAATAATGAACATTATTAAGCATTTTCTCTTGAAGGGAACCCTGTACTGATATAGAGTAGGGCAGAATAATGTTTTACTAAATGCAATTACATACAACAAATAATGAGTTGAAGTACGAATTTCAGATTAGATTTATATCACAGATAATATGTAAAAATTATAGGCAGACACAATAATAACACATCAATGTTGTTTAAATGGACTGCAACACAAATAATGCTATAGCTGACATGTGGGATCTATATGTTGCCATCAATAGATTTGTGCATTTGAATTGAATATTTATGTTTCTTTATGCTAAAATAAAAGAGCACAGGAAAATATACGATTACATGGTCCATTAAAACTATTTTTAAGTGAGTCTATAGCACAAGATTCCACATTGTTTTTATCTGCAAAAGGACCTTTCCAATTAAGCACAGACCACTGTTTTCAGAACTCAAAAGAATGTGCAGATGCCACCCCAGGACTTCTAGAATGTGATAATTGTATATTTGTTATGTAGTGATGAAAAGAAGCCTCTGTATTAGCTGTCATGCACATGAATTAAGCCCAGCTGAATAATGCACAAGGGCAAATCTGGTTATTCACTTTGAGAATAGGAGAACTTTAATGTAGGACCACCTGGGTTTTACACCTCCCTTGCTGTCTCTGTTGCCTACCTCTTATCACTCCTTTCTGCTATTTATAGAACCTGCAAATTTGAATCAAAGACATACCCAAATATTCAACAATGTACAAGACATCATCTCATTTTTATTTACAGTCTCAAGGAAAACATGGCAAATATACAAATATCAAATTCTTATTTCTGTGTAAAATCTAGGTACTTTCCCCAAGCAAAAAAGATAACATAATTAAATTGTATTCATGCTATTTATGAAAGGAATTGTTCCTGCTTTCATTCAAATGAAAGCAGGCAACTCACTTTCCTTTAAATGGTTCAATTGGCAATCAAGCGTTACAGACAGATGCAATGAATAAAAGTATGTGATTTGGTGGATCATCCACTTGATTAGGATATTTTCATGTGATTTTCCTTGGCTGTCCCCCCATGATATTAATGCCACCCCTACATAGCTGTCTCACACAAACCATTTTTGCTTTGTAATATTGTATCTACCTAAGACAGGATGTTTCTACAAAGGTTTGCCTGTCTGATATAAAAGATAAATATCACCCAGGTGTTTTGTGCCTGTGAAAAATACCTTCAGTGTTATTTTAATTTATTCATCTGTGTTTCTGTGAATAATTTCTCACTTTCCTGGACGTGTATAAAATGGAAGATTTCCAAGTTCTGGATTCAATATTCAGTGGAGATTTATTTGTAGGTTCTTTATAGTTTTGTTTGTTTTCAAGGATTGGTATTATTGAAAAATACTCTTATTTGTTTTTATTCTTTAGACAAATTATGTAGTGTTTGCCAATTTGAATATGTTAAAATTGCAGTGTATTAAACAGTCTTCTCACAACTTGAGGTTAGAAGCTGCCTTACTTTGGACCTGGTTAACTATATCAGAACAGAGTAACATGAATAGGGCTTGATTTGGCCAGTGACAGAAAATTCTGTAACCTGAATTCTCTCTTAGTTGGACTCTATGGGCTCAGCTGGGACATGGAAGTTTCTTTTTAAAGCTAACCAAATGTATGTAAAGGACTTAGGGCATGGGGAAGCCAACACCCAAAGCTACAACAAAAGTTTGGAGGGATGACTAAACAAAGGGTCCTGATCAGCTATTCATCAAGAAATCAGGAAAGTGAACCTAGTTAAGAAAATTGAAAAGAATGCAGAAAGAAATATGACTTCAGTTTTGCCATAGTGAAGTGTGTTTGTGATTTGGCTAAATTTGAAAGGCTAAGAGTCGGTTAGACTGGATAATATTGATTTTGGAGGATACATTCTTACCAAAAGTGAGAACATGATCACCAAGCCTTGGGCAATATTCAACAAATTACTGTTAATGAAACACCCAAAGTTTGAAATCAGGGAATGTTCCCGTATGTAGGTAGAGTGTGAGTTTGAGATTTAGAGGTAATGAAGAAACTCCAGTAAATTAAAATAGTACCACTCAAAATGTAGTTCATGGTCTTGTGCAGGTTTGAGAGTTGATTTTTATGGGCTTGCAATGAGCCAAATATAGAGATTGAGAATAAACATTTAGAAAAATTTTACCGATACGTTACAATTTGAAGACTGTTGAACCTGATAATAAAACATTGAGCTTGTATTTTACATGCTTTTGTTTTTAATTTTATTTTCCTAATTTAATTTTTATTGGATTTTGTAAAACTATGGCCTAAAATATATTGAAAACTGAAAATCAATAAAAATGAAATAATCTGGCCCTCTACCACAGATACTTTGAGAAAGCATTTACTACGTAAAAGGAAAAACACAACTCAGAGGGTCCTCATTTTCTTCTCTACCTTCTATCTTTGTCACTCTTTTGTTTTTTTCTGTATCTACCTCTGTTTTCTGGTAAATTTGATAAATTATAAAGCATAATGTTTCTTATAAAATACTAGACCGATGGTAACCAAGAATGCAGATTTTGGTTGAAGGGAAGAATTTCTGCCAAAGTCAAAACCACAAGGGCACATACTGAACTTTCCTTTATTCTATGACAACTGAAAATATTCAAACAATAAGGGATGCCAAAAGTGAAAGTCATTTTCAAATTGAGAAGATGTAAGTCTTACACTACTTCCAGTCTGTTATCTTCCTGACATTTAATTTCTCACTTACAGATAGAGAAGTTGATTTCAATTTTTTTTCCCAAATACATATGATCTGAGGAACAAAAGTTACTTATTTTCTGTCCTGTCAGACTTCTGTAACTCAGGAGAGGGACAGAATAACTTGCTTGTTGCCATGGGACCACTTATCCAAAATAAAGACCCAAGCATCATTGCCAAGTTAAGAGCACTTAGGTTCAGAATAAGGTGACCTTACCCAAGATGGCAAGCCATCCTATGAGATGTTCCCCTATTCTGATCAAAGGGAAGGAAATCTCTTTAAAGGAGAAGATCCTTTATACTAGGAATGCCCTTTGTTTGTGAAATTTTTCAATTTAACATTGGGAATATGGCTTGTCACCTATTTGAAATTCAATATCAAAAATATTATTGTTTACATACATATATACATACATATTTCTGTGTATATATTTACATGTGTATTATAGGTATGTGTGCAATTGACAAAAACAATCCTACTGATTAGTAATTGATGACCTAAGTTAACCCAAGCTTTACATGGGAGATTCATAAATGTAGCAGACATTCACTTTACTCCAAGTGTTTATAACCAGTAGTACAGGAGAACTGAAAGTAATGAAAGTGCATAAAGAAATATAAGGGGAAAGCATGGAGAAAATTTCAGTGAATGAATTTGGGATTGTAGAATTTGTTTTAGAAATATTTTGGATGGAGGCCAATGTTAGATATTTGTAAGAGTTCAGAAAACATCTAATTTAAACTTTTGATTGATTTGACTATGTCTACTTATATTATTGAGTCAACTATTTTCCAGTCAAATTTTATGACCAAGTTATAACTATTTATAACTATTTATAGTTATAACTGGCTGATTTTATACTGGCTGATTTGGCAAACTTCTACAACCACCCAAATAAATACCTGCTGATAGTTATGTTTGGAAATAGCTTAAATATTGAAGAAACATTTTGTAGCTATTGGGATTTTATCTTACTAAATTATAAATCTAATACTTTATTTTCCTATAAATGTTCACATAGAATTTCAAGATAACTTTAACATACCCAATAATAATAAACATTGAGCATTACTTTCATATTAAAAATAAGCATATCACTCTGGCATTTAAAAAAAATCTGAATTGACTATGTTCTTTCTTCCCAATCGATATGTAATCCTGTATCATAAAACTCAGGGAGTGTTAAAAATGTGTATACTCTTTATCTCTTTAAATACTTCCTTTTGAAGAAGCAGATTAAAAATCTTGGTGAAAGAAAAGCAGTATAATTATTCTTGAACCTCTTCCCTCATCCACAAACACTGGTTTTAAATAAGCATGAGACTCAAATAATTGTTGATGAATTTTTCCATCCAAAAAAAAGGGCCATTTGGATGTAGTACTTTTTCAGAGTCCAAATTGTCTATATTGCCTCTTAATGGTAATATATTTGATTTGTTTACCAATTTACCATGCAGACATTTACTGAGAACCTCTACATGTCAAGTAGCCATTTGTGCTCTGTTAATAAAAAGACAATATATGCCTATTTGAATGTTAGAGTTTATAAAATGAATATATTTTAGAAATATTTTTGGTAGAGGACAATGTCAGACATTTGTAAGAGTTCAGAAAATATCAAATTTTAAAATGTAAAATATATTGTATATTGCTAAGGAATATGAAGAAAGATGAGAGAAAAATAAATAGGGCATGGGATAAGGAGGTTAACAATTGAGTAGGGCAGCCCCAGTGGATTTCTTAGAGAAGGTGACACTTGGATGAAGATCTAAAGGGTCCTAGGGTGAGCCAGACCCAGATCAGGGCAGACAGAGACAACCTTAAGGGCAATATCTAAGGCAGAAGGATGTGAGGGGCAGAGTAGGAGGGAGCAAATGGGAAACAGGAGGTCCAGCCAGAGACTGGAGTGACAGTGTGAGGCCTCTGTAATGACTTTGGTTTTAACTGGAGAGTGATGGGTAGCCATTGCACTGAAATATGAACAGAATAATTCTGACTGCTGTGTGGAGAAAATGATTTAACATCAGGGAAGAACAGAAGCAGGGAGACCACGTAAAAACCAATTGTAATCACTCAGATGGGAAATTATAGGAGCATAGACTAGGGTTGTAGCAGCAGAAGTGTCAAATAATAGATTTTGGGTCTATTCTATCCAGAAATCTCCACTTTTGCTTTTATGCCCCAAAGAACTGAAAGCAAGGACTCAAACAGGTATTGGCACCCCATGTTCACAGCAACAAAATTCATAATGGGCAAAAGATAAAAGCAATACAAGTCTCCACTGATGTGACTAGATAAAACGGATATAATATATACATCAAAATGGAATAAATTCAGACTTCAAAAGGAAGGTATTCAGACACATGCTACAAGATGGTGGAAACTTGAGGATGTGATGCTCTGTGAAGTAAGTCAGACACAAAGGTCAAAATAAAAAATAAATGTATGATTCTGCTTATATGAGGCATCTGGTGAAATTCATAGAGAATATAGAATGGTGGGATTGGGAGGAGAGGAAGAGGACATGGTTTAATAGGTGCAGAGTTTCAGTTTTACAAGATAAAAGAGTTTCCTAGACAGATGGCGGTGGTGGTTCCATAAAAATGTGAATGTACTTAATGCTCTGAGCTGTGCACCTAAAATGATTAAGATGGCAAATAGCATGTGTAGCTTATTATAAGTTTTAAGTGACTTACGTGAGGCCTTCAACTAACAGATACTAGAGTTGGGATTCAAAACTCCTCATTTGGTCTCAAGCTGGAATTTCTCGTATTATCCTTACCTTCCCCACCCTTTGCTTACCTGTGAAAGAGCTGAGACAGGATGGCAGTGTCAACTGTTTAGACGCAGCTGAACATGCAAGTGGGCTGTTCCCACCAATGACTGCAAGGCATTGTTAATATCGATACTCAGGTTCCAGGCCAATTTTAGTGAGTAGAAGTCAGTTTGCAAATATAAATCTATCAAATAATGTATATAATGCAGAAATATATATATCTAACAATATATATTGATATATATTTTATATGTATTTCATAAGAGAGAGAGTGTGTGTGTAGAAATTATCTAGGGACACCAAGATCTACTGGGGAGTCGGTTAAAGCAGTTAGAATAGAAACTCCACTCTCAGTAGAGCCACTGCCTGCTCAGTGTTTGTAAGGACCTCTGGTATTATTAACAAAGACTGTTAGTAGAAGAATGAAACAGGTCTTCAAATGGATCCTTGAGTGTGCTCCTTAAAATAAAAAAAGATGCAATTATATGACTTCCAACATACCCTTCTGCATTTTCCTTTCTGTTTAACTTGTGAACTCAGCTAATTACCTATTCAAAAGCCTCAATCACTCAAATTAAGAACAAAACAGGCAATATATATATTGAGATCCACTGTGTCAACAGCTTTCTAAGGAGCAGTTCCTATAATGACATTTTTCTAAGTTTTCAAAAATAATTTAGAATGAAGAGTAATTTTCAGTCAACTCTATGCCAACCAAATATACATAATGACTAGTATATAAGGAAGCATTTGACCTGTCAAAAAATATGTATAAATAGCATCTATAGAGAAGGCAGCTCGCCAGAATAATTTGAATATGCCTCAGGATACCAAAAATGAGAACTCTTTCTGGAATACTACATTTTTATGAAATCTTCCACTCATGAGTTAAGTCTTAATTTTTGTCCAAGGCAAAGGATGATTGTGATTAAAAATAATTATAGTTTATTGCTGTTGGTTCTTTTCAAAATTGTTCACCTTTATTAATGGTTTTAACTTCATAGAAACTCTCTGGAGTAGGTACAGTTATTATCTCCATTTTATACTTTAAGAAAAGGAGGCATGAAAGGGTTAAATAACAAGTGTGGAGTGAGAGAAAAAATAATATAGTTTCTCTAAAAATGATCGATATTTCACTCTTCATGTATTTTGTTTCCTGTATTTTCTGGGCCTAATATACTTGAGAATTATTATTGAGTCACAGTCATTTTTTAGATATTTTGCAATATTTTGTTTTTTCCAAAACCAACAGTTTCTTTCATTTATAAATTGTAGATTCTGCGATTCTCTGTTATATTGTAAATCATACAAAACCAGGTGTGTTTCTATAAATATTTAAGGCCACTGTGATAATGGCATTAAGTAAGGAGGTCTCCTGCCATGTGTCCCAGGCAAAAGTCACCTCTGAAAGTCACAGTGGTGCCACATATGCCAAGATGTCTGTGTCAGGCTGGCCCAGGGGGAGGCAGAGCAGGCCCCTCTATGGCAACTGTTTTCATTAAGCTATACCTGACCCTTCTGGCAAGCCTGAAATCTCACCTTTAAAGGTGTTTCCTTAGCTATTGAAGATTTGTTAATTTCAACTGCCACAGTTAAAGGCGCTTAAGGCAAACAGTATATGGCTGTCTCCTGAAGTCAAGATAAAGACTTGGCCATATGAGATAGATGTCTCTAAACAGACAAAAGGAATTAACAAAAGAGCTAGAAGGTTACCAAAGATTATATTCATGTATTTCAGCCAACTTGTATGTAAATGAGAGAGAGAGCAAAAGGAGGCAGGGCTGGGAAAGAAAAGCAGTGGGGTTAGCCCAGTCCAGTTTTATTTTTAAAATGACTCAAACAAGATATATTGAGTCATAGTCATTTTTAGGATTTTTTTTTTTTTTTTTGCTCTTCATATTTCACCTTTGAAGTCTTCTTGGACTAGATCTCTTGAAAATCATCTATATGTTTCTCCTGCTTCCTAGGGCTCTTTGACCTACCAAGCAGCTAGAAACTTCCAAAGAAAGAGTATTGAATATACATTCATACTTCTAGCAGATGACTAAAATTGTTGACAATCACTGTGTCCTCAGACACACAAGTCTTTGGCAGTTGTGGACCTATTGCTAAGGAGACTTCAAGAAATTCACAGGGCATCAGAATTCCTAGCCCTTGAAGAAACTAGATGACCTGGAAGAGACTCCACTGCAGGGCACAGAGGGAAGGAAAGAAACACACACACTTTCTACCAACACTAGTCACAAGCAACTTCACCAGCTTTCCTTTAACCTATTATTTCACTTGAGTCCCTAATCTACAATTTCATGTTAGGAGTAAAATACAGTAAAAAAGCAATCATAATTAAAAACTGTTCTGGAAAAGAAAAAAAACTTCTAAAAAAAAGTCTTAATGAAAGCATTTTGCATAAATAATTGTCCTGCCCTGTTACTAGTTCTTTGAATCCATTGATATTTATTGCTTTGTCTCGGGATCCGAAGGAAAGAGCCCATATCAAGTTTTGTGATTTTCCATTTGTATCACATCAGCATCAAAAGATCTGGAAGAAGGTATTTTGCCCATATGTTGTTATTTAATATATGGTAAAAAATCACTGGAGTACAAGTCAAGTGAATAGATTGCTTCTGAGTAGGTTTATTTATTTCTGTTTCCTTTAACATTGCATTCAAATCAAAAGAACAAAACAAAAGCCAGCTCAATGCTTTGGTTTGCTTGCAGTTTGCTAATGGCAATCATAATAATAGAGATAACCTCTAAGCCTGGAATTCAAGGTTGTATGGGGACTGACTTCCTCAAAATGTAAAAATGTACCATCTATCCTCTATCATATAGGATATATCTAAACCTTTCAATAAAACAAATCTGTAAAAATATAAAATGAACTACTCTGTCCCTTTCAAATCCTCCCTGTAGGGTAACAATTTTCCAGTCCTTTCCTGGGTCAGGCATCCTACATGGCTAAAATTGTCTTGTAATTACTGAGAATAAATTTATCCCATAGATTTAGGTTTTGTTTGTTTGGAACTAGTTTTTGTAGATGCAAAGCCATTTGCTTCCTGATTCCATTTTCAAGGCTTTGCCTATATACTATTTAAATAGAAAAAAATGTTTTAAAAATGTGTGTTCTTTGTTTAATTGACTGGTACACTGCAGTCTATGCCTGCAGGCAATGGGATGAACTCAGAAGCTAAGCATTTAAACATCCTGACAGGGTAATGGCAGTAGTGTGGAGGAATACAAGATTTCTTTAAAAAAAAATTATTTTACGTATGCATACAAGAACTTGGGTGTAGGTCAGAAGTGTGGGGATTAACCACATCCTGTCTCAGGATTCACCAGAGACAGAATGGAGAGCTACTGCTGAGGGGAGCAGCGGTGGGGCAGGAGAGGTCTGCTGCGCCATGTATGGGGACTGACATATATATGTGGTTTTCCCAGAAACATTCACCGTGGAGAATTTTAAAAAATATGAATTTCTAGGTTTCACTCTAGATATACTAATTTACAATAATCTGGGATAAAGCTTGGAATTTGTATTTTTAAACAATTCCTATTTGACTCTCTAATGACCACTGTGAGAAATATTGCAATAGATGCTCTCGAAAGAGTTCTGACCGTTCCTGTCATCTATCACACCCTATATATATAGAGAGAGAGTGATGACTCCTGGTCTATCAGAATATCTCTTGCCCTGATTTTCTATGATCCATGTTGATGTGCTTGAGTTGGAATGGCACAGGCATGAAATAGTGTGCCACTAGCTTTCTACCCTCCCTAGTAACAGGCTTAGCAATCTTTCTTCATCGTCAGGAGTCAGGGGTTGTGATATTTTCATAGCACTCTGGTAATCACTACCAAACAATCAAAACATACATGAGCTGTATTGTATTTGCTATGCCTAGGAGATTGGTAGAATTTATTGAAATGTACCTTACTGGTCATAAACAATAACATCTAAGTAATCAAGTATGAAAGTCAAGGAAATGAAGAATTAAATTTGCAGAAACCTGTGTGGAAAAGACTTAGAATTGATTGATAGCAGTTTCAATATGAGTATAGATTACAGTGGTCCACCTAGAATACAATGGTTGCCAAATACACACACACACACACACACACACACATAGTCTCAAAACTTTAAAGGTATTGATAAAAAAAAAAGTGGTCACAAGGGCTGTTCTACTTTGTACTGCTGAAATCACAGCAGGGCCTTGGACTTAAGTTTAAGAATGCCATCAAGAAACAGGAAATGCAATCCAGAAGGTAATCTTAGGAATGAAACAGGGAACTCATATTATAATGAAAAACCAAAGAACCATGTCAAAGTACCAGTGGACTTACTGGCTTGGTTAACAGAGTTTTAAGGGGTGCAATCACTTTTCAATATTTGACATATTTAAAGGGATAGGAATGAACTTAGGTACACAGGAGAACTCAGGCCAATAGGCAGAATTCTGCCATGCTTGAGAAAGCCTCCAAATGCAAGAAATTCCATGTCACTAATGGAGTTCAGGTAGACACAAATAATTCAGATTGTTAAAAATTTCATGCATATCCCAAGGAGTTTTAGACTTGACCAATGGTTTTCCCAGAAACATTCACCATGGAGAATTTTAAAAAATAAGAATTTCTAGGTTTCACTCTAGATATACTAATTTACAATAATCTGGGATAAAGCCTGGAATTCGTATTTTTAAACAATTCCTATTTGACCCTCTAGTGACCACTGTGAGAAATATTGCAATAGATGCTCTCTGAAGAGTTCTGACCAATCCTGTCATCTGTCACAGGAGACATGCATAGCGGTTAGAACATAGACTCCTGAACATAATAGACATAACACCCAGCACTGACTCTCACTAGTTCTGTGATTTTGAGTTAACTTCAATTTCCTGTTCAATCAGGATAATGACAGAGTCTGCTCATAGGGTTGTTGTGAAAAGTAAATGAGTAAATGAAAAAATGGGCAAAGTAAGCACAGCAGTGCTTCTATATGGCATATATCATGTAGTATAAACTTATTTTTTTATACTGGAAGATGACAATTCCATTTATAGGACAGTTTGATTAATGGATGTTTAAGAAGTGGAGGAGAAAGAAATAATTCAAAACCAAATCCCCTATTGTTTTTATTTTTATATTATTAATCATCTTTCAGTATAATTCCAGCTTTAGTAAACATTATAATATAGAAGATAGGTAAATATTTCTTTTAGTGTTGCAAGGTTAAGAAAGTATAAATATGAATATGACATTTACTTTCTAGTGATGTAAAACAATAGAATTATTATTGATAGATAGAAATTTTAGGGAGTAAATAAGGATAGAAAAGAAATGGCTAAACTGAAATTTCTAATTTATTGAAAAATACATCCATCTAACATTTTTTGTTTAAATAAATTGAAAAGGACAGATCTTGAGTATATAGTCTGAAGTATTTTGGTAAATGAAGATTCCTTGTCATTACCATTCCAGTGAGGACACAGTACATTTCCATTATTCTAGAAAACTTCCAGATACCCCTTTCAATCAGCCCCCACTCTCAAAAGACAACACTGCTCTGAATTCTGTCATTACAGAATAACTTTGCAATTCATAAGCCTAAAAGAAGGAGGTCATATAGAATGTGTTTCTTTGTGTCTGACATATTTGTTTACACAGTAAGTTTTTGAGACTCATCTACATTGTTGCATGTAAATCAGTAGTTTCTTTCCCCCACCCCCGCTATTTTTCCATAATATGAATTTTAAGAATTTGCTTGTCAATTCTTGTGTGGATGAACATCTCAATAAGTTTGAGTTTTCTTGCTATTAGGAATAAAACCATTATGAATAGTCTCAAAGTCACTTCATTATGCTGAGATTTTTGTTGCTCTTAGGTGATTTAGGAATAAAAATTCTGGGGCCTCCCTGGTGGCGCAGTGGGTTAAGCACCGCACTGTGAAGCAAACCGCAGCCACTGTAGCACGAGTTCGATCCCTGCTGCCGGCCAGGGAGGGGACCCATATGGTACAGCAGACCTCTCCTGCTGTGCCCGCTGCTCCCCTCAGCAGTGTGCTTCTGTTGATCTGCCTGTTCTGCTCCTTGCTCTGTCTGTGGTGACTCCTCTCACCCCCCACACCTCTGGCCTGTACCCCAGTGCTTGTATGCATAAATAAATAAATCTTTAAAAAAAAAAAAAAGGAATAAAAATTCTGAGTCATAGGGTCATAGGTTAAGTACATGTTTAACTTTATAAGAAACACAGTTTCCCTGCTCAGTAGTTGTACCAGTCTTGAAACTCCTCAAAAATTTCAGTTGTTCCACATGGTCATTAACATTTGGTATTGTTTTATAATGTTGTTAGCATTTGTCATTGGTGAGGATGGCATTTGATAGGCTTTTAATTTGGATTTCCTTGATGCCAAAGGATGTTGAGACTATTTCATGTGTCTATCATTTCTATATCTTCTTTTATGACTTGTCTAAGTATTTTGTCCTTCAAAAAATTAGATTTTTGTTATTAGATATTATTTTACATTATGTAATTTTTTTATGGACAGAAGCTCTGACTCTTTTGTAAAATTCAATTTATCATATATTTATGTACAATATATTTTGTTTCCTAAAAAATCTGTTTCTCTCAAGTTCATGAAGATACTCTATATTTTTCAAAAGTATAATTTTAAGTTATAATTTTAAGTATAAAATAAAAATATAAAATAAAAAAATAAAAAATTAAATTAAAATAAATAAAATAAAAATAAAAATAAATTAAATTAAAAAAATAAAATATAAAATAAAAAAGTATAAAAATAAAAGTATAATTTTAAGTTATAAGTTAAAATCTATAATTAGTCTTAATGCCAATATGTGCATATTTACTTTTTTCTGTTTCAAACACTTCTGCAGTTCAGTACCATTTGCTGAAAATCTTTCTTTCCCCTTTATATTACCTCGACAGTTTGTCAACAGTAAATTGATCGTATATGTAGGTTTCTTTTTGAACACTCTCTTTTCTTTCATTGATGTAATTTGACCATCATTACACTAATGCAACACTGATGTGATACTTTAATCTTATAACAATATTTGAAATATCCCTGCATCAGTGAATCCTCAAACCATTATTTTCAAATATGTTTTGACGATTCTAGATACTTAGATTTTCACATAAAGTTAAAAATTCTAGTTGTCTAGTTCTACAGATACTTTCAGAATTTTGCGCTTCCACTGAATCTGTAGAAAACTCATATATTAACTATGGAATCTTTTGGTTCATGAATATGGTACATATGTTCATAATTTCTCTCAACAATGTTCTGTATTTTTCAGTCTTGTACATATTTTATAAATTTTTTCCTTAAATGTTTTACAATGAGGTTTATACTCTTAAAACAATATTTTAAAAATTTTCATTTGCCAGTTGTTTTTTGTAGTTATTCTAGAATATAATTGATTTTTCCTATTGAACCTGTGTATTGTGACCTTATCTAATTCACTATTCTAATCATTTTGTGACTCTCTCATAATCTTTTATATAAGTAATCATCTCTCTCCAAAACAATGTTGAATGACATTTTTGACTTTTACCCTATCTTAGGAAACCTCGATATTTTACTGTTAACATCAGTTGTAGATTTTTGATAAATGCAATTTTTCCTCTAGTATTTATTGTTAGATTTAAATAATTTTTAATCTTTATTAAGCATAAATTTAAATTTATAAGTATTTATTTTAATCCTTAATATAAAAAATAAATTTTTGTGTTCAACAAATTTAAATAGTAAATGTTGATATTATAAGGCAACTTAGACTATCCATAGTATATTTTCTATTAACAACATTTTTACAGTAAAACTTTGATGTTTGATGTGTTAAATTAGAGGTGATTTTTTTTTAGCTTTCATATATAATCTATATCATAAGTGTCTTGTTTTTAAAGATGACACAGATGTAAAAGCATTTCTTGGGACTATATTAACTTTAATGGAAGATCCAGGCAAGTATTGTAGATCAGTTTTAGTGGAAAGATCAAGCATATATTGGAATCCTTAGACTCTGAAGATGGATTTCTATGAGGTTGACAATTTTTATTTTTAAACATATGTATTTTTATAAACCTGGCTCTAGAAATTTCTTTAACCAGTTATATTGTTCTAGTTAAAGTTCTAGTGATAGGCGCTGTTTTTTAAATGAAGGATATTCTCATCCAATTTGCTGAGAGGTTTGATTATGAGTATATGTTGAAATTTGTCACATGTTCTTTTTTGCATATGTTAAGATTACATTATTTTTTCTTTTGTATATAGCAATTTGTATTATTTGATTTTCAAATGTTAAACCAGTCTCACTTCCAGTCTCACACAAACTAGATTATGGTATAACCTCGATGTATATTATGTACACACAGAGTCTACACCCACATATCTATCTACACTGTGTGTCTGATATCTTGATTTTTAAAGGATTTTTCTGTCATGTTCATGACAAATATTGGTTTTGCAGTTTTATTTTCTTTTTGACTATGTTAATTATTTATAGTTTTTGATACTGTTTCAAAAACAATTAAGCATATTCTCCTCTGTTTCCTAAAAAAAAAAAAAGTTGTATAAATCAAAATCATGCAATCCTTAAGTTTGGTGGAGTCTTCAGTGAAACATTATGGGTCTAAGAGTTTTCTTTGTGGGAAAGTTTTAGATAGCAAACTTAATTTTATAAATAGATAAAAGACTGATCTGATTTTCTATTTCACCTTGTGTTAGTTCTGGTAGGTTGAAATTTTTAAAGATAGTACCTATGTCATATGTTTTGTCAGTTTTCTTTGCATAAAATATTTTATAATCTCTTTTCCTTTTCAAATGTCTACTACTATTACCTCTTGCATTTTGGTAAGTTATGTTTGTTTTCTTTTTTTAGTCTAACAGGAAATATTAATACTTTCACTAACCCCTTCCAAGAAACATATTAATTTTGCTATTTTTTTTCCTGTAGTTTGTTTCTGGTTCTTTCATTTATATTTCATTGATTTCTAAACTTCTTTCTTCCCCTTTCTTGATTTTCTAGACTTCTTTCTTCCCCTTTCTTAATTTTCTTGCCTTTTTCTAGTTTCATATAACTTACAGTTTGACCACTTAGTCCAAACCTTTCTTCCTTTTATTATAAAACTACAAATTTCCCACAAAAAATATTAACCTAAACTTTCTGATATATAGTATTTTCATTATTCAGCTCAAAATATTTTCTAATTTCCCTTTGTTTCTTTTTTCTTTGATCACAGACTATTTGGAAGTATTTTGGTTTTTTTATAAGTATTGTTACTCTTTATTTCTTCTTTAATACAATTATACTTGAAAAAAATTGCCTTACATAATGTATTTGTTTTAAATTTAATAACATGTTTAATGGTTCAGCTTTTTCTCTGTCTTAGCATACTTTACATATATGAAAAAAAGTATATATTTTGCAGCTGGTGAGTATTGTACTCTATAAATATCAATTAGTACAAAATAGTTGGTAGTTTTCTTTAGATCTCTTAAACTTTAATTCTTTGTCTTTATTGTTCTATTAATTACTGAGAGAGTGGCAAAATCTGCTATTATTATGAATTTGTCTATTTCTTCCTTTAGGTCTTTCAGATTTTGCCTCATGTGTTCTTAAGCTTTGTTGAAGGCTTAATTACTTTTAGAATTGCTAGGCTGTACTGTGTGATTTCTCCCTTTATCATTATAAAACATCCTCTATAATCTGGTGATATTTCTTGTTTGTAAGTCTATTTTGCCTGATATCAACATAGGTACTTCCTATGCTTATTACTATTTGTATGGTATATCTTTTTCCATCATTTTATTGTCAACCTAGAAGTGTATAAAGTATATCTCTTGAAAGCAATAAATACTTAGAACCTGTTTTCTATCCAGTCTGACAATTTTTCCTTTTGAGTTCATAGTCCATTTATATGTGATGTGGTTGTTTTTTTTTACTTTGACCTTTGTTTTGATTTCTTTCATCTGTTTTCTTATTTTCCTATTCTTTTTCTTTCTTCTTTTGGGTTAATCAAATAGTTTTTATTGTCCTATTTTGTTAGTCTATATATGTTCTTTATCTTTGTATTTTTGTATTTTTTTTAGGGGATTACAATATACATCCTTAAATCACTGCTCTTTACAAGTAAAATATAATGATTTTGCAATGGTACAATTATACACTATTTATTTTGTGCTATTATTATCATATATTTTATATGTATTATTATCATATATTTTATATGTATATACATTATAGACACCCCAGCATTACAATGTACAATGTTAGAGTTTTTGCTTTAAATTATTAACTTTCTTCATCTAAATTTAGGTGAATAAAAAAGTTCTAGGTCCCCATATTAATCAGTTATTGTGTTCGTCACTTTGTTCTGCAGATATGTTATAAAGTTCATCTGAACTTTATAAAGCATTTTTGTTATGCAGGTCATTTAGAAAACTATTCTTAGTTTTTGTTTATGGAAAGTGTTCTTATCTCACTTTCATTTTTGAAGGATATTTTTGCTGGATATAGAATTCTGGGTTAATAGTTACTTTGTTTTTTCTCTCACCACTTTTCATTCTTTGAACAGGTTAAGTGCATTTTCTATCCTGGTGCTGTATGGTTACTTGTACTCTCCCTGAACAACTTTTTAGTCAGTCTTTACATCATAGCCTAATTCTCATTGCTGTGCTTTCATTTCTCTCTTCTTTGAAAACTCTGATGACCTCCCTGTCCAAAATTTTGCTTCTTCCCTGTTTCTCTCTTACTATTGTATTTATATCTGATGTAACACTTTCACAATATTTATGTTCTTATTTGTTTACTTGTTTCTTGTCTTTTTGCATAACTAGTTCCATACACTAATTTATTCTATTTTATTCCCTGCTACATTCTTGGCATTCAGCAATATAACTGGCACCATAATTAAGGCATAATGATGTTTCTCTAACTAGAATGCATGCAACTGAATTCACAGGGACATCTAAAGTCTGGCTTTGCTACACTTGAAAACACACTGACTGGTTACATAATACTAAACTCTGTTTAGCATCTATTTACATACTGCGGTAGGACAATATAAATACAAAAGTCACACATCTTCCAAAGTTTTACCAGATCCTCTGAATTAGAAAAAATATCTTCCTCTAGTCCCCATTCTACTTCACCCTGACTGGTACTTTTTATGATCTAATTTATAAACTTATTTTCTTTCTCAACTCCAGGGTCAGCTCCTTGCAGGCAAGGATTATATTTCCTAACATATATTGGCAGTCCATAAATAAGCTTTATGTCTACAAAGGTTTTAGGATGCTCTTAATATGGTATTACACTGAAAATGAATTGAATAAGAAAGTTAATATTATTGTTTAATAAGATTCTCTAGTTCTCTGAATAAAAAAGTCATATAATACCAAAGCAATTAGGATTTCAACTGAGCATAATAAAGGAGTGTGTTTCCATCAAGGGCACTGTGTCATGTGTGGGGGAGGATTCCTCTGCCCCTTCTCTGCCTTTGTTCTTGTTTGTATGCATTGCCTTCTAGTTTATACTCCCTGTAGTTTGCATCACAATAAAATGCCAAATATTTCCTGCCCACGCTGCTCTGTGACTACAGAACATAAGAACTGTAATGGAAAGCAACATCAGAATATTTTCTTAGATTTGTTGGTGATCTTTAAAATGCCCATCTTTAAGAGAAATATTTATGCCTGTTACCAAGCTAAACCTTCCTCCTCTCTGAGGAGATCTTTGATTAGTCTGTAATCTGAAGAGCACCTATATAAATAGCAGTTACCATTTTTTTAAGACAAGATTGATGGAGAATTGTGGAGAAAATAAAGCCCGAAGCTTATTTTTGTATTCTGATTCCATGCATAAGAGGGGAATGGAGCAGCCCTGAATAAGTATTCTAACAACTCACAAGCTGGTTGTCATAACTTATAGCCTCTGGGCTTGGGGATTAGGTAATCTTTCTGAATCATGCTCACCTGTGAAATACAAAGTCCATGTAAGCACAGTTCTTCTTTATTAAATAGTGTTTTTTGAAAGACTCAGTATTTTTCTGACAAATTCAGTTACCAAAAGGAATTTGAGTCTGTGGTTCTATTTTTTAAAGAGTGTGTGTATGTTGGGGGTGGGAATTTTGAGCCTTAAAATTGAGTTGATCCCACACCCTATTCCAAGTCTATTCTATGCCTAGGAACCTGCATTTTAGAATGATCACCAGAAGATGCATCTACATTTGGAATTTTTTTTGAGAATCATTGCTTAAGGTAGTAGACATACAACAGTTATCTATTTCATCTCTGAAATATCTATGCTTGGAGAGTTTCAAGTCTGTTAGATTGCTATCCTAGAAGATCCCAGAAATATGTGGTTTCATTTTTGTTTTCTAATTACTGAATTGACTCTTAATTGAACAGTTAAGTAAGGTCATGTCCAATTATGTGATTGTGTTATTTGTTTTATTTTTGTAGAGTTGTATGTTTCTCTCTCTCTCTCTCTCTCTCTTTCTGTGTGTGTGTGTGTGTGTCTGTGTGTGATGTTCTTTTCTGCTTTTGATATGCAGTTGACTGCATAAAATGTGTTTGGAAGCATACTCTGTTTCTGTTCCTCAAACTTTTGTTAGAGTTTAAGAAAGGTAGGTTTAGTTTCCCTTTGAAGGTTTGGTAGAACTCACTAGTGAAATCATCTGGTACTGGACTTTTTTGTTGGGAGGGAAAAGATTTTCCTTGCTTATAGTTGGTTTTTTCAGGTTTTCTATTTCTTCCTGATTCAATTTTGGGAGGTTGTATATTTGTAAGAATTTGTCCATTTCTTCTAGGTTATACACTTTTTTGACATAAAAGTGTTCATATTGGTGTCTTATGAGCCTTTGTATTTCTGAGATGTCTGTTGTAATTTCTCCTTTCTTTCCAAATCCAGTTATTTGAGTTTCTGATTTTTTTTTTTTTTTACTCAGTGAGTCTAGCTAGAAGTTTCTCTAATTTTCTTTTCAAAGAACCAGATTTTGTTTTTATTGCTCTTTCATACTGTCTTTTTGATTTCCATTTAATTTAGTTCTGCTCTTATTTTTATTAATTCTTACTAGTGGCTTTTGGTTGCATTTGTTCTCCTTTTTCAAGTTTCTTAAGGAAGGTGTGATTAGACTTTTTATTTGAGATTGGTTATGTTTCTTGATGTAGGCCTATAATGGAACTTTCAGTTAAACATTACAATCTTTCTTTTTTTTTAATTTAAGTATATTTGACATCATTTGTATTCCCCAGGGAATTCCCACCACCATTCCACCCGTGCATCATCATCACAGTCTCTTGTGCTCTTTCTGCCCTCATCCCAACTCTAAGAAACTCTTTACCTGTTTATTTCCTCTCCATTCTCTTCTATAGGGCTTGTTGTTTTATAGGTTAGTTTAAGAATGTAAACTGGTTTTTGACCATTTCTTTAGGTGTGGTTGTAGTATGCCTCAGATCTTCATCTGCATTATTGGAACACAAAGGTCTCCATTTTAATACCTCTAGAATTATAATAATATTTCATTTTTGTTGCTCACTTATTATATGTAAGTCATTCTCTTATGCATGTTTTATCTCACATAGTCCTTGCCATGAACCCATAAAGTATCAGAAGTCCATAGAAATGAATAGTTTGTATACAGTTACCTAGGTATCAAGATTAAAGTTTCTTCTAATACTGTGCACTGTTTTTACCTTAATAAAGTAGGAAAATGCTAGCTCTTAGAAAGAAAATATTATGCATTCACTAGGGTGGGAAATACTGCACTAGTTTAATATCCTGGCTTTATATTGGTAATGCAGAATTTTTGGCAAACTAGTACCAACTAAGACTGTTAAAGCATTTTAAACTACCTTATTTACTTAGTTCATACAATAACCCACTGATGTGGATGACCTTGTCTCTAGTAGATGGGGAAACTGAGGTCAGGAACAAATGATGATTTCTTGTAGATCATATTGCCATGACTAATAGGATACTAGAGCTAAATCCAAAGTCAAAATCATGAGTCTGACTTTACTTTTTCTTTACTGAGACATTATAGCAAAAGAAATATACTCCACTGTGGGTCTGTGACTTTTGGCAAATGTTTAAAATCTTTTGGTTAAATCAGATTTCTGATATATTTCACTCTAGATGATTCAATATTCTAGACTCAGGTATTTTACAAAAGTTCTTGAAAGCTAGAGCTCATATCCATCATGGAGCTCCTAGTGTCCAATTCAAATAGATACTCTGCAAATGAATGAACTATATCAAAACACATGAATGAAGGTCTTAAATTTTCTTGTGGGAAAGTAAGTTTTCATGTGAATTAAATCATGGTATTATCCTATCCTTTTCTTTTACACTATGCTTCTTTTTCTTTTACTGAGGTAGCATTGGTTTATAATACTGTACATGATTCAAGGTATGGTAGCAGATTACACCCACCACCAATACATCCCAAATTCTTGACCATAGTCATTTTATAAAATAATCCTGAAAAACTAATCCAAATGAATGTCTACAGTTGAATTGCTGGCACTGCTGTTGGAGTAGTAGTAGAACAGCAATTGGGACAGATTTTCTTTGGAGTCTCAAGTCCATTGCAGAGATGATAGCCCAGCATGTTTATATGCTTTAAGGGAAAAAGTACTTCTTTGTTTGAGCTATAAAATGTCCAGAAACATTTTACCTCCAATCGAGGAAGAATATACTGATCATTTTAATTATCCAGATATAAAGCAGGCTGCTTCTAACATCTCACACTCATCCTTCTGCTAAGGGACCTGTAGGTTGGAATCTGGATGGAAGAATTGAAGTGTTGTTGGTGGTTTGGATCAGATGGTCTTTCCTAATGCTCTATCCCTGAACTCTTGGAAATTCTAGGATTCAATCAAGTGGTTGATGACATGGCTGCAGCTAACTAGTCTCTGTTGTCCACAGGTCTGAGGCGCAATTACAGATGTACAATCTGCAGTGTCTCCCTAAACTCAATAGAACAGTATCATGCCCATCTGAAAGGATCTAAACACCAGACCAAGTAGGTACTTCCAAAATTTCACCCTTCAGTCTTTTTTGATGATAACTTTTAGTGTGATGCAGTATTTTACTTATTTCAAAACAAGTGGAAGGATGTTACATTTTTTTAGCTCCAATGTTCCCTGACATTTCTGCTGCTTAGGCCTCTAGTGATTGTCTAGCACTATGTGAAGAATGGTTTCTTCTTCTCCCTTTTTTTTTTTTTTGGAATGAGTAGTGATTTTTTTCTTCTTTATAATTTTTTTTTCTTATTTTTCAAGGACAGTTCTGCATACTTTTACAAACTTCAGGAAACTTTTAAATCTATACAAAATGTTTCTAAATATACAAATTTACAGATAATATTTTCTCTTTGTAGGATGTGTCAGACTTTGGTATTGTGAAGATAAATTCTATTAATACCTTTCAACACTTACCATGACTCAGTAAATAGTGTCAATTAGTACAGAAACCTAACAAATCTTCTAATATATTAAGTCATTCATATGCATAACCATTTCCAATAAAAGGGAAGCTTATTGAATATTTTTAATCAAAAATTTTCATAACTTTAAGCTGGAAAAAAGCTAGTCAGGTATAATTTAACTTTTATTAATACTGTGCATTTCTTTAAAAACCAATGACAGCTTTTGGGGCATTTCTGCTGGGATGGCTAATAAAATTGGAAGAAAAAAAGAATATTTCAAAAATATGCAATTTTCCAGAGCATAATTGCTTCATTTCTCTTATATTCGTTTGGAGAATCATTTTACAGATTTGACTATTTCAAGCACTCATGAATAATGAATGATTCATTCAACAGACATTTATTGAGCACCCACTGTGTGTCAGACTCTGATGTATGCATTAGGTAAGAAAAGAGGAATCCCACATAGGTCTTCCTCTGTGGAGCTCCCTCCCAGCCAGGGAAGTAAACAAAGCATTTTTTCCCTAATACAACACGAAGTGTGTACATGCAGCTCTTGAGCATCAGGAGGGAGCAGCCAGCTTTTCGGGGGAATTGTGCTGAGACTGAGCACATATAGTTGAGGTCATAGTCCGATTTTTCCGTTTCTCCCTCTAAACAAGATTCTTACTTGATACATCCTGAAGCCTTTATAAACATTTTTGATCAAATGTAATATGTGATTTTTAAAAATTGAGTAACAATTTTCAGGCAGGGATGTGAAGGTGAAACATTCTAGGCAAGGAAATGTCTTTGCAAAAATATTGTCAAGAAAAAGTTCATAAGGGATCAGAGTTTGAAGACAAAATGTAACCCAGAGTTATTACTGACTCTCAGTCTCCCTCAGTTTTGTAACACCTCATTAATGAAAGCCACTTTTACTGCTTGCTTTACACTGATCCACCTCAGAGGCCTTTTTGGTCAAGGTAATTCTTCAAAAAGGTTAGTTTCCCTGATTTGTTATGGAGTACCCAGAGCACTTGTATTGGACACTCACCATCCTCTCCTATATTTTTTCATCATCTCTTCAAACATATGTTTTAAGAAGCACTATATGCATTCTAATTATCATGCATCTGGTGTAGGCAGAAATATATAATAGTAGTTGCAACAGTAAATGGTAGTCTTTTGGGAGCATTAATCTAAGTAAAGAGAAAAAGGTAGACAATCATGACTTTAGTGGAATGAATCACTAATAACTAATAAATTAATAAATAGCTAATACATATCGTATCTCCAGCTTCAGGAGATATCTGTCTCTCCATTTATACATATAACATTTCATGTGCCAGAGTCTGAGTTAGGCATTTTCTTTTTTTTTTTTTTAATTTTATTATATTTAATTGCATTTGACATTGTTTGTTTTCCCCAGTGGGTTCCCACCACCATTTCACCCGTGCACCGTCACCTCAGTCCCTTGTGCTCTTTACATCTCATCACCGTCTTTGCCCCACCCTCCCTCCACCCAACCCCCTGGTCCCTTGGGTTTATCTTTAATCTTTTGATCTTGTTGAGTTGTTATTTGATTGTTTGGTTGTTTTTGGTTATGATTGCCCATTTCCTTTAGTTTTCTCTTGTTGTTGTTATTTTGTTGTTGTTTGTTTCGTTTTCTTCCTTTTTCTTTTTTGTTTTGATTGTTGTTTGTTTGTTTTTTCACATTCCTCCTAAAAGCGAGGTCATCCGATATTTTTCTTTTGCCTTCTGACTTGTTTCACTGAGTATGATTCCTTCTAGTTCCATACATGTTTCTACAAATGTCCCTAGTTTTTTATTCTTGATCGCTGAATAGTATTCCATTGTGTATATGTACCACATCTTCTTGATCCAGTCCTCTACTTTTGGGCATTTGGGCTGTTTCCAGTTCTTACCAATTGTAAATAGTGCTGCAATAAACATGGGGGTACAGGTACTCTTTTGGATCAGTGTTTTGTGTCCTTTGGGTAGATTCCTAGGAGTGGGATTGCCGGATCATATGGTAGTTCCATCTCTAGTAGGCCGAGGAACCTCCATATAGTCTTCCATATTGGTTGGATTAATTTGCATTCCCACCAGCAGTGTAGTAAGGTTCCTTTTTCTCCACAACCTCGCCAGCATTTATTGTTGTTGGCGTTTTTGATATATGCCATTCTTACTGGTGTAAGGTGGTGCCTCATTGTGGTTTTTATTTGCATTGGTTATCTCATTTAATCCTTTTCATTGCCTTTAAAATGAAATATCATTATTAACCCACTATTGCATATGAGAAAGCTAAAGCTAAAGAGACTGAGTGATTGACCTGTGTCCACAAATGACAGCGCCAGGACTGAACCTGGCAGCGCGTGACTCTTGCTTATGCTTATCCATTGGATTCAGTAACCACAGACACTGAGGAAGAGATGTGCCAATAGAAAGTGCCATGATCGATGCAAGAAAGAGGGTATCACTTCCTTGATGTGATTTAATAAATGCATGTGATGCCAGAAGTGTACATCTCCTGCTATGCTGACTTCTTTACTCCAAACAAGACATGTGTTCTACCTGGGGAACACAAGGTTGCTCTCCTTCTCAAGAATAAAATGAGGGCAACATGAAGAAAAGAAATTTAATACATCCTAATATTCATAAGGAAAAATTGGGGACACTTGGTGGGGAGGGGAGAGGAGAGGGTTGAGGGAAGATAGGAGCATGGGGGACTGAGATGATGGTGCACTGGTGATACGGTGATGGGGAATACATGGGGATTACAATTGATGTCAAATATATATAAATTAAAGAGAAAAAATAGAATTAAAAAAGGTTAAGATTTACAAATTTGTAACAAAAATGATCAAAATTAAAGGGAAATTAAAATAATGTCAGTAATGAAAGATATCTTATATTAAAAATAAACTTAGAAAATAGCATGGACAATCTTTTTATTTTAAATATTTATTTATTTATGCATATAAGAGCTGGGGTGTAGGCCAGAGGTGCAGAGAGGTGAGAAGATTCACCAGAGACAGTGGGGAGCAGGACAGGCAGATCTACTGAGACACACTGCTGAGGGGAGCAGCAGGCAAGGCAGGAGAGGTCTGGTGCACCATATGGGTCAGCTCCCTGGCTGGGAATCAAACTCCTGCTGCAGTAGCTGCCTATAGCTTCATAGTGCTGAGGTTAACCCTTTGTGCCACCAGGGAGGCCCCAGGGTGGACAGTCTTATACTAAATATGATTTTTAAGAGAAAATAAAATAAAATCATTTGACAACTTACTAAAACTAGCAAAAGAAGAAATTTAAAAAACACAAACAGCATGCTATAAAAGAAATTCAATTCTAGTGAAAAACTCCACAGTATGAATCTCAAGGCCCAGATGATTTCATCAGCAAATTCTTCCTGGTGTGTAAGTAAGAAAAATAACAGCAGTCTACTACAGACTTGTTCAGGGTTTAGATAGAGGGAAGACCTCTTAACTTCCCTAATGAGGTATGCACAATCTTTATACCAAGTCTAATAAAGATACTAAAAAAATTATGGAACAATTTGTCAAACAAAAATGCAAACACATACACAATGTCCAAAGTAGGGATAGTGGTGCTGCCTTATCTACAGTGATACATTTAGAACCCCCAATAGATGCCTGAAAGTGCAGATATATTTTTTCCTATACATGAATACCTATGATAAAGTTCAAATATAAATTAGACACAAAAAGAGATTAACAACAATAATAATCAAATAGTACATAGTACACAGTGTATATAATGAAAGATGTGAATGTAATCTCTTTCTCAAAATATTTTATGTATTATTTTCAGACAGTGGTAGACCACTGAAAGTGTGGTAAGCTAAACCATGGATGGGTGAGGGTGTCACTTATACTGTGTGGGCAGAAGAAACTGATATGTGGAAGAGGGCTAGTGGAACAGGGCTAGTCCAGTTATTTTATCATTCTTTTGTCTCCAAGATAATTAAAAACCTCCAAATATGAATATGGATCTGCCCAGATCTCCTTTCAAGTTTTGTTTTCTGCTTTTATATTTTAAAGAAATATTAATGGATGCTTAAAAACATAAGATTATATATATATATATATTTCTATTGAGTTGACCCCATTTAATCACCTTGTGTCATCAGGAAATGGCCTCTCTGTTACTAGTACTACTTTCCTCAAACATATCAGCTCTTGAAAATTTTCAACATAAATATTAAGGTGTCAGTAATTTTCAAGGTCTTGTATGTATATTTTTAGTAATCATTTCCAGAGATGTGTTGAGATGAGTCAAGATTATTAAATTGTGTAGTGGAGAGAACACTGAGTTGTGAGTCAGGAGATTTTATTTCTAGTGCATGCTTGCCACTGAGTGACCTTGGACTCCAAAAATCTTCTTTGAGTCTCAGTCTGCTGATGGAGGAGTGATTTCTCTGCCATGCTTTGCTCATGGTCCTGGGGTTCTTTCCTACTGATCCTGAATTGAGTTGTAAAATACTTTTCAATATAGATGCTAGTACCATTTTATTGGAGCTGTTAGTTGCTAAGTATAATGGAGTGAATAATACTCCTCCCCAAATTATGAACACACAAAATCTCAGAATATGGCCTTATTTGTAAATAGGTTCTTTACAGATATAAACAGATATATGAAGGGTCTAAATATGAAATCATTCTGGGTTTAGGGTGGGCTCTAAAGTCAAATCTACTATCTTTATGAGAGAAAATAAAGGAAAATTTGAATATACAGAACAGAAGGCTATTGAAGAGAGAGGCAATGGTTAGGGTCATGTTTTAACAAGCCAAGGGACAGCAGGATTCATCAGTGTCTAGAAGAAGTAAGGTTTCTCTAGAACTTTTTGAAGGAGTGTGCCCTGCTTATATCATGACTTCAAATCTCTGTCCTTTAGAACTATGAAGGAACAAATTTATATTGTTTGAAGCCATCTAATTTGCGGGACTTATTTTAGGTCACCTTAGGGTTTTAATATACTGTGAAATTTATTTTCCTTGTTAAACAAATTTCCTTGCAATACACTGCACTGGGTAAATGCTTGCTGTACATTGTTGAGTAACGATGATGATAATAGGATAATGTTGCATATGGTGATGAGAGTGATAAAATCATCATTGATAATTGGAGTGAAACTTCTGTGTGATTGGAGTACAACAATTTAAAATGCTTTGAAAGTGTCAACATAGGAAATATATACAGCATCTCTTTTATTTTTTAGATATTTGCATCTCCATTTTATAGGATAGAAACTCAAGTGTCAGGGGACTTGTCAAAGACCCTATGAAATATTATTGTGTAGATCCAAAAGAAAAAGTTAGGTTATCTTATTTTATTTTTACTGTTATAAAAAATTCTTAAATTATGTTGTTATTGACATATTGCTCTTTGCAAGTAGTAGAGAGACTTTTTTTCCATTTTTTTGACAAATGGCATTAACTACATAATTGCAGTGAAATTTTGCTTCATTGTTAAGTAGCAAGAGGAATATTAAAGACCTAGTGTGATTAAAGATTTAGAAATACAAATTCACAAGACTTCCCAGGGAATCTAGTCTGTCAATTAGTACAAATAATTAAATGAAATTTAAAGACACATGAGTATATGCTATAGACTAATGAGCAACTCCCCCATAATGTACTTAAATTTAAGCTCAGGGAACAGTCTAGACCTTGGGACATTAAATTATCTATAAATAAAGGGTATGAAAGTTTTCATTACTTAATATTTCAGTTGCTTAAAAATGAGATACAAGCGTCTAAGAGAATAAATCAGATTAACCTAAAATTAACAATTTCTAATTTGCTTCTTTCTTTGAAAAAAAAGCATGGTGATACCATTGCTTTTTCTATCATTTTTTCCAACTTGTATGAGTTCTCCAAAGTCTTTACATCATTCATTTCCCTATTATATTATTTGTGGAATTATTAAAAGGATATTGAGACTAATTTTCAAGACTAGAATGCATATACTTTAAACACTATGGGTTTCAGTCCCTGCATGCAGGATAGTACTTCGTTATCTTAGGAATCAACAATAATAAATAAGATAGTTTTGTAAGATATTCTAATCATCACAACCTTTTGCATTTATAATAAATAAAAGTAGCTTAAAGTCTCAAGAAGATATTCTCTTTTGAAACAAGCAACAAACAACAAATCAATGCATAGACTCTTCAAAGGCTAAAAATACTAATATTCTGTGTGGAATTTTCAATGTACTTAACTGGAATTAACTACTACATACAACAACCACTGGGCTAGGGATTTGGAATTGTGCTATTTCAGAAAAGGTTTTCTTTTCTGAAATATCTTCAAAATGTATCATCAGCAAAGTTCTGGATGAAAAGGGCATAGGAAAGTACTGAAAATACAGCTGTCCTTTCCCAGCGTGCCAAGTTATTTCTCTTCAGCTGATAATCATTTGTAGGCTTCTTGAAAGAACTTGAGATAAAAAGTGAAATCTAGAACCAAAAACTACCTTTTTTGCACATCCCATTTTATGATTCTGGGTGTGCAAATCAGAAGAGGGGCTTTGACATGTCACCAAATATTTCTAGCCAGGAGAGACCCTAGGTACTGAAAACAGGACCTGCAGCAGCAGCTGGGATGAGGGATGAGGATGTGGCAGGGTATATGGGTGAAAGGGCTTCTCTATTTAGCCTGGTTTTCAATAGACAGAACAGTCAAGTCTATTATTGTCAAAAACCTGCCTTCACTGAGGAAGGCCTCTGATGAAACAGAAACTACAGAGCTGTTTCTATATATATAGCACTAATGTCCAGGCAGTTATTACAACTCTATTTTTCCTAAGTCTCATTTGCATGCTTTTGCTATGTAAGCCATACCTAGGGATACATTATATTTACAGTATGTGAATAGATGAGGTCTTTTGCAGGCTTGAAAAGAACTAAATGGGGACCACTTTCATATTACTTCTGGAATAATGAACGGCACCTAATGTTCTTTAACTTGTTCCTATGAAAATGTTCCAATTCTTGATTTGCTGATAATAATTTGTAGACTTCCTAACCCCTTCTTTCTTAGGGGACTCTTAATTATTATTTTGTCTAGCTTGAAATTGGCATGAGTTATGACTGTCTCCAGAGTATTTCTGCATTGATGATTTAATGTCTCATATACGATTGTGGATCCCATTGATTACTTCCATGTTTTGTCATGCTGCTTCAAATAGTCATCTAGTACCAGTCACCAATGGTAGAAGGTCTTGGCTTGCTTTGGTTCTAAAATGCTCATTTGCAATGAGAAAGAAAATAACTGGAAAGAAGACGGTGGACACAGCAGGTTTTGTCTGGGAGGCGTAAAGTCAAGCTTCAACCTCGTTTCTGATAAGTTCTGTGGCATCTAACAGCTTCCAAAATTTTTTTAAATAAACCTGTTGAGATGTAACTTCCAAATAATAAAATGAGTAGATTTCAAGTATGATGTGTTTTGACACTCAAGTATACCATGTAACTACCAACCAAATCAAGACTTCTAACATTTTCATAATCACCCAAAGTTCTCTCAAGACCATTTACAGCCAACTCTACCCCAACCAACTCTTTCTGTCACTGGAACTTAGCTTTGCCTATTCTAAGAGTTAAAGTAATAATATAGTGTATGTATGTATAATTTTTGTCTGGCTCCTTCAATTCAACTAATGCTTTTGAGATCTACTCACATTGTTGTATTATCAGTACTGTGAGTCTACTGTAGCTAGGGATTCCACACAGATGAATTTAACCAACCAGGAAGGAATACACACGCACACTATATAATTAAGCCCTAGATTATTGTGTCTGTCCTGAATAGGTATAGATATTTTGTCCTTGTCATTATACCATAAACAGTGCAGTATAATAATTATCTCTATAGTAATCCATAATATTTTAAATCCATAGATTAGTAATCTATAGGTGACTTAAAATATATGGGAATATATGCACAGGTAATATGCAAATGCTACTTTATTTATTCAAAGGACTTGAATGTCTATGGATTTTGGTTTCTGTGAGCGGCCTACAACCAATCCTCCATGGATACAGAAGTATAACTCTAGTCATTTCTTTCCCTGTGTCCTCATTGAACTTCACTGTCTTCATTTGAACCTTGAAGGGGTTAGAATATGGTGTAATTAAAATCTCTATAAATTCTAACATTCTTTAATTTTATGACTTCAAGTTTCACTCCTTTAACTTTTTTATGTTTTTCACCTGCCAGAAGATTTAATATAAAAATTATTCTTTTGTAGTGTTTGCTTCTCTACTGCTGGATGACCTAGAACCTGACCAACCTTTAAAAAGTTAGATCCAGTGTGAGGAAAGGCATCTTAGAGACCTGGATATGCTCTCTTTAAACAAAAAGCAAAGGGGTTTTTAAATGTTCATGACTTGGGTAAAAGGATGGAGTGAATTGTACAGGAAAAAAAAGTAGAGAAAGAAGTTTGTTTTAACTTTTTATGAAAGTTCCGTATGAACTTCTGTATGAACACAGAACACAAACTGTTGGCTTCTTTGGCACACAGAGTGATCAGAGGGACGTGGAGAGGTGCTAAAGGAGACCTTGGCTTCTCATCTGAGAACCACAAGCTTTCGAACTTTGACTCATCCTGGGTTTCTGCGGGTTACTATATCTCCTTTTCACGCATCTGACCTAAGTTATTAGAGGTTAAAATGTGTCCATTTATAAATTATCCTTAGTTCCTATGGACTTTTACTCCAAACTTCAGCGTGATATGGAGTGTGGTTTGCATTTATTTAATCTTGTAAAGGTTATCAGAGAATTTGAAATGCCAGGGAAATGAATTAAATAAAGGACCTCACTTTGTTTTGATAAATTTTGTGGAGGATGTAGGATAGGAGGAGATAAGATAGGAATGGATGGTGCAGAACTCTCTGATTCGCCTGCTGCTCCCCCTCATCAGCGTTTTTCAGTAGGTCCACCATTTCTGTTCCCCAATCTGTCTCTAGTGAACCCTTTAACCCTCCTGCACCTCTGACTTGCAGCCACATTCTGCTATGTGTAAATATTTTAAAATATTCATTTTAATAATATTAAATAATAATAATTAAAATATTTTTTAAAAAATGGGAATGGAGACGTGCCTTTCCAATAACACATGGAAACATGTCATTGATCAAGCTCTCTGTCACCTCTCTTTGGGATGGAGGGGTAGATTAAGTGGGTCTATTTCGAGTGAGGTTTTCAGAAGGTGGATTGAGCAATTAGAAAAATAACCCCATGCTCCATTTAATTTAACCTCATAACCAAAATCTGTTGGATGCCTACTAAGTATGGGGCATTAAAACAGTCCTTGGGAGCAATAGAAGGTGATAAAGAGATAATTATACCTCAGAAGGTTTATAATCTACTTGAGGGAATGCAACTAGTAGTCAATTATAATTAAAATCAACATTAGATATAAGTAAGCATAAGAGCAACAAAATGCTGCTGGAATTCAGAAGAAGACATATTTGCATCTGGTTGGGGGCTGTCAGGAAGGGTGGTAATAGAATGTGTAGGAAAGTGGCTTGGGAATGAGACCTTCTGCAATCAATTCTGGCCCTACCATCTACTAACTCTTTGACCTTGGGCATGTTACAAAAAGACTTTTCCATGGTTTAGTTTTCACATCATAAAATTTAACAGATTATAAAACTACTCACCAAAACAGACTCTGGTGAGAACTGGGTTTTACAAACAACACTAGCAAAATATTAAACAACTTAGACAGTACTTGGCATGGAGTATTTTTCCTCAACAACTATTAATTATCATTCTATATTAATGAAATTGCATTTGAAATGGAAATTAAAGAATGATGAATTGACTGTTGAGGAAATATTCAGTTCTTTTGTATCAAATACTGTTTCTTTAAGACTGTCCCAGAATTCTTTACAGCAAACTCTAGATTCTTGGCCAAAGTTAGAGCATTTGGATTCTCATAAACATGTTCAAGCATGTTAAGAGTTTACCCAAACTGATTTGAATCAGTGAACCATAAAGAGTGATACAGAGTGGTCTTTCAAACATCAGTCTCATTCTGGATTTCTTGTATATTTTCCCTTCTACCTACTGAAATTCCTCAATTTCTATATGAACTTGAAGCTCAGTATTCATCTTGCCTTTATACCTTGATTCCTACCCAGACTTCCCACTTGATTGAACTATCTGATTACCAATTGCATTTTATCAATCATCTATAATAAGTACATCATTTTTCCCAAGAAACATGGATTATGAACCATGAAAATAGACTGTGCTTTAGGTTGAATTTCTAAAAATCATTTGCTCCATGTTTTTGAAGTTTCCTCAGATAGATTTTCTTTACCATCCTGATTATATGTAACTCATTTTTCTCTCCCATTTGCATTTTTAATTTTACCACTATAAAAATATATGCATCCTCTCTATTCAGTCATCATTATGCTGTGGATCATGCTAGATTTTAGCTAACATGAGAATTAACTGATTATATCTAACTGTGAGTCATGGCACTTGAAAAAATATTCCACTTCTCAGATTTGGAAGGGTGTTCTCCAAACTAAATGATGTTCATGCATAGGATGACATAGCTTTAAATGTTAAACCCTGTTATTTAAGTTATAACTTAATGACCAATATTTTGAAGATTTAAAAAAAATTTCTTCTTTGAGTTAATATTTTCTAAACATTTTACTTTATATTGAGACTAGCCAGATCTATGGAGTAACCAGAATCTGGACCTCAAATATAAATTTATGAACTATTATGGTCATATCTAACAATCATTCTTAACAGTCCTTAATAGCAAATAAGAAGTGTGTGTTTTTCTATAGCTTTTAGGGTCACAGAAATATCTCAGTCCATTTCATGCTGAGTCGTCAAATACAAATCAAAATCTATAAAGTTAGCTTTCAGAAATGGTGATATTTCAAGCTCAGGACACAATTAGTTCAAAGTTCTACCCACAGCTATGGTGTCATTATACTTTTCACAGATATATCTATCTATTCTCTTCCTTATTTAAGTGCCCTTTCTTCTAAAGACACCTAACAGGAAAATCTAACATGTGCACTTTGCTTTTTTTTTATTTCTAAAACCATGGCTAATTTATTTCTGTTCTAAAAAATAGATTTTATAATAGCCTTAAATAGATGTTTCAAACTTCTAATTTTGTTTCTTGGATAATGAATAACACTCAGATAATACATTCGGCATTTTAACATCTTTTCAGTGCTAAGATAAACTAATAACTAAGATTTTCATGGTCAAGGTCAGACAGCTTACTCAGTTAGAATCTAGGTGCCCTTGAAAAGCTATATCAGAAAGACACTAAATCTATGTCATAAACTGATTTATCTGGGTGTTAAAGAGTTTCTTGTTTAAAACATGGCTTTAGGTCAGTGTAATTCCTCAAAGCAACAGAGTATGGAGAGCTTCATATTGTTCCACTGCCTCCATTTCTAAAGTTTTGAAACCAGTTATATAGATATCTATTTCGTAGTCTTGAACCACATGTCATAATTATATTATTGCATATTTCATAAGAGTCCTGAGGAAAACTGTGCTTCCCATAGAAAGGAGAAACCAGGACAAAGGGTAATCTGAGAGCATGTAAACTTTCATTTTTGCCAGGGAATGTAGTGGCCAACTTCTGTTGTTCAAAAAGTCATGGAAAATGGAGCAGGTTCTCAACACCTGTGCTACAGTCTGTGAAAAAAACATCAATGCAAATAAGAGATTTTCCAGTGCTTTTAATTATATGTGCACATTGAAAGGGCAGCTTTCATCTCAAATTTAACTCTCAAGAAATCCAGTGGCAAAGTTACTTATTAGTCTGCCATCTAGAACGTGAAAGTGTTATTTCTTTCTTTCTTTCTGTGCATCAGTTCTATTCATTCATTCATTCATTTATATTTGACATCAGTTGTGGTCCCCATGGATTTCGCACCATTTCACCAGTGTACCGTCACCTCAGTCCCTTGTGCTCTTTCTGCCTTCAACCCATTCCCTCTAACATATTCCTTTCTGTACATAAAATTTGGTTCACTCCTGATCTGGAGATTTCAGTGAGATATGTCATGAGGAAGTGACATAAGAACATTCATTAATTGTGGTCAAGAGTGAGGTGGATGATTACTAAATGACCCACTATGTGCTAAATTTTAAATCACTTAGTTGAGAATTACAAATTAATAAGTTATATTTATTATTTTAAGTTATGAAGTAATCCTTTAAATGCCTGAATACTCAAGCTTTATGATTCTAGAGGAGGATTCTTGGGTCCCTGGGCTACAGAAGTGTCTCATGGTTTCTCTCAGTGATGATGATCAGCAGTCACTCTGAGAAGCTGTGAATGAAGTTGGGTTACCAAGCATAACTTTGTCTCCAAGCATAGCGTTGTCACCAGGAACATAAATTTTTGTTGCATCTTTTAGTGTTCAGTGAAGCCTGGAATCTAAATTGGGAAGTGGGGAAGGATGGTGACTAGAGAAGATAGGCTCAGGATTCAGTTTAAGGAAGAGAAAAAGGCACCAAGGATTTGCTTATGGTTTTGCATATGGGAAGTCCGAAACTTTGACTTCTAATACCATACCTAAAAACTACTTTCTTCACTCAAAAATTCCTATTTTCTTTTAAGAGTTCTCATTACTCAGATAGGATGATTTAAATCTTATACTAGTCAGATATGCCATTTCTATTAAGTGAGGGATCAAAATTATATTAAGATTATGTGAAATTTGTGATCAAAGAATAGTGATTAGAGACTTTTATCTGTCCAACTTCTATTGAAAGTAATTCTAGTTATTCTTTCTCCCTTTGTGCCTATAACACTTTTTATAGTGTATAGTTCTAGTAATTTATAGTAAATGATTCATTCCTATAAGATAGTGTGCAGATACAGAGTAAGACTGAAAGTGAGGTTTTCATAACAAGAACTGCTTTATTTTTCTAATATAATTTAAAAAAATTTATGCAGCTAACTTTCCTTCTGACCTTGAAGTAGGATTATTCCTGAATCTTTTGACTAAAATATCTTGTCCTGTGCCACAATACTCAACAATTGAGTCTTTCTTTTCTCAACTGTTTAATTAGAATTGAGGCCAACTCAGGATTTGAATGACTAAAATCAATGAATATCATGAATATTATTCCAAAATGTTCTCTGCTAATTGTGAGTGTTTTCTCCCTTTTATGTGCGACAAAATGATAGCCTGTTAACATCCTCTTTTGATATAATTTTAGGGACTTTTATCAAAGTGATACCTGTTCTCCTAATACACAGCTGTTAGCTAATGGTCAAATATTTTTTCACAGAGGATTCTATTTTTCTATGGAAGTGCTATGGATAATTACACAATGAGATGTGCAAATGACAGGTGTCAGACTCTTAGCTGTGTGAAATTTACATGGAAGAGGCTGAGGTGGCAACTAAAGGGGCCATTGCATTGGATATGAGAAGGAGTAAGGGAAGGCTAGGACTAGAAGTGCGCACTGGCCAGTTTGAACCCAAGACTGGAAAAACTTAAAGAAATCCATGTACTCTGGATATATTAAAAAGGCAGACAAAAATATATGATTCAATGAGTTTAATATTTTATTTCAGAAAAAATATATGTCTATACTTCTTCCCCTCATAGTTTTGTCCTTATAAACAAAGAAAGGTTTCAAATTTTATTGAACAACTGTAGATATACTGGCCTCATAACTCACCCATGTTTACCCTTTTGAGGAAAGATAAGAAATAAGTAGCTATTATCAATTTTAATCAGAGAAAGACCAATAGCAGTAAATGTTTAGCCTCTGAGAATCTAGAATAAGACAGTAGAGAAGACTCTTCATCCTTCAACCATTGGGTAGAAGGCCAGTGGTTTTGTCTGTAGGAGGTCTGAATCATGGACATCAAAGATAGGGACTGAAAGGGGCTTAGAAGTCCTACCATTCTGGCCAGTTTTCTCTTCCTACCTGAACTTCAGGACAGTCACAAAACAGCTATGTTTAACTACAGAGCCACTGGGTTATAATAAATCACATCTTTATCCTCTATCCTTGTGTATATTGGTCTACTCAAGAGAATTGGAGGTAGAGAGATACTTTGTCAAGCCATAAAGACTTACACAGATTTAAAGATTTTTTAAAGACAGTACCAAGTCAAATTTAAAAAATCTAGTTTAAAATATTTCCTTTTCTTATATATTTTTCACCTAAAAATTATTTACTCTACTAGTAGTGCTCAAAGAAGATGAATTATGTCTATTACTTTTTGATTTAGACAGAAGATATAGTTATGACTTCCTGACATGTTCCTCTTTTTGTTGAACCCTTATGCTTGGAATGATTCAATTCCATTCTGTGTATTTACTCTATGTCTAGCTAAATATGAGATATTACAAAGATAAATAACCAGCCAGTAGTGTGATCCTTACCTTCAAGAAGGCTAGGATTTAATTGAGGAGACGACATTACAGTACAGACATAATAAAACAAATGCTGCAATAGAGTGACTTTATATAATATCATGCAAGGTATTGAAATAGGGAAAGATTCATGTAGATATGAATAATAAGAGAAATGTTATAGGAGGAGAGAAAATCCTGGGCTGGGGAACAAGAATGAATTTATTTTGGGTTGGGCTGAGTTTGACATTTCATTTAGGAAGATTCAAGTAGAGATGCCAATGAGCACTTAGTTTTATGGAAGCTGAATTCAGATACTACATGATAGTTGGAGATACAGATTTGAGCGGCATGAGCTCATAGGATATTGTGGAAATGGATGACATAGTAATAGAAATCATTCAAGGAGAGTATATAGAGTAGAACAATGGGAATAAACATCCATTCATGCCCACATGCAATCACATGCACATGCATACACACACACACACACACACCTTAGGATGGCAAAGGAAAAGAGAAATCAGCACATTCTTCTCATAATGATACATTATGTATTTATTTTCTAAGTAGGATAACCTGTCAGTCTAGTACTTTAGAAATCAAAGAAGCAAGGTTTCAGGAAGGAAGAAGAAGATAGTAATTAAATACCAGAAAAAATCAGGAAGATAAAAAATTCCAGAGGAGTTTTCAATTAAGGAGTAGTTTTTGACTTTTATCAGGGGAAATTTGCTGGAGTTTCAAGCCCGTGTTGACTATGATGGCTAAGGTAAGTGTCAAGGGAGTTACCACTGCAAGACTAACTTGCAGCCATGTAGGTGGTGCAATGAGCAGGGGTGAAGGTACAGGGTAGGCAGACAGAAGAGGTTCTGCATGAGAATTCAGAATTAAGTGAGGCCTACCTGGTGGTACAGTGGATTGAGCACCACACTGAGAAACATCTGTGGCACAACAGCGTGAGTTGGATTCCCAGCCAGGGAGGGGACCCATATAGCGCAGCAGACCTCTCCTGCCTTGCCTGCTGCTCCCCTCAGCAGTCTATTTCAGTCAGTCTGCCTATTCTGCTCCCCACTTTGTCTCTGGTGCATCCTCTCACCTCCGGTGACTCTTGCCTGTACCCCAGCTCTTCTATGCATAAATAAATAAGTCTTTTTTAAAAAAACTCAAAATTAAGTAGCTGAACACCACTTAAAAAGAAATAGTATGTGGAATTTCATACAACAGCTCTGTTAATTGGAAGTGGCCATGTAATGTCAAAAATCTTACCCACTATTATGTCCAGTGACATCAGTCAGAAGGAAAAAGAAAAAATACTGGATCATTTCACTTATAGGAGGAATATAAGGGATCAAAGAAAAACAACAAAAACAAAAAAAATACAACAACAAAAAAAATAAACAGGCAACTATAAATCAGAGCCATTCAGCATGGGAGAGGGAGGGGTAGGGATCAAAATGAGGATGGGAAGAGCACAAGGAACTATGGTGATGGTGCATGGGTGAATTGGTGGTAGAAATTCTATGAGGACTACACTTGAGAAAAGAAAGCCAGCATTGTAAGAAAAAAGAAAGAAAGAAAAAAAGTATTACTCACTGACCTTCTTCCCTGATCCCTGCTATTCTTTAGGACTCCAAAAATCCATTTGATCTTCATGTCCTGATAGCTGATAGACAACAGAGCAAATGTACAAGGTATCTACCTTCTTCCAGTCAGCAAGAGGAAAGGCAAGAGGAAAGGGTTGGGAGGAAAACTTTAGTAAGCTAAATAATAAGTCATTTTAGACATACATCTTTTGAAGTAATGTACGTTATCCTAGGGAGAACAATCTGTTGGAAATACAACAGATAGTTGGCCAAACAAGACTGGTGTATATATATGGTGCTAGGACTTAAAATGGATATTTTGGAGTCAGCTAAGAAGGTGAAAGCTGGGGAGTAGATATATCCTCTAAAGTCAAAAAAGGGGCAGAAAAAGGAGTACCTTGTGCATTGTCTGGGCTAGAGTTCAACAAGAGAAACAAAACCAGTAGGAGTTACCTTTCCCTATATACCCCCTACAACATAAACATGTATGTGCAACTGAAGTTTGACCTTAAGTAATATTCTCTTTGCATTGGGTGCTAGAACTTGAAGTCTGAAAGAAAGGTGTTGGAAAGAGAAGATGGGTATAAAGTGGAGAAGAACAAGGACAGGATCAAATTTATGAGTATAAACTGAACCTGTGAGAATGGACAGAAACTCATATTAGTGCTCACCACCTTCAGTTTCAATGAAGGAAGCATTCTGAGTGTGGTAGACCTGGGACTTAGGAGTGTAAGGTGCAAACATGCTGACCTCCCAGGTATAAAAAGACAAAATCAGAGATAGAGGAAGTGACCTCTAGGAAACATGGTCTATCCATGTTATTAACATGCTATAAAACCACCATAGTCCACTAATAAAGCTTCTAAATAACAACATAAGGTAGAATAGGTAAATGCCAAGTGAAAGATAAAGGTATTACATTTTGAGCTATTTTGTATCTCTGAAAAAAAATTAAATCCAAGATTTAGTTACTTCAGAGGTTCTCAGTTTTCTTGGGAAGATGAACTCTTTATATTAATGAATAATATTCAGAATCTCTGCATTAAAGACATACAAAAATTGTGAATGAAATATCACTTTTTAAAACTGAACTGTATGACTTTAGTTAAAATATTCTGAAATCATATGTGCAAAGATAGTTAATATCTACTTAAGTATGAATTGTATCCAGAATACTAAATTAAAACACAACCTGGAAAATTCATGGTTTCATCTCTATACTAAGATCAACTTGAGGGTAAAGATACAGTGATTTGTTTTCTCGTTATGAGTAAAAGAAGAAAACAGCATTTTCTGCTGGTGCTGAGTTATGGATTTATTGCTGTTTTCATGGATAACAGAGCATCTGTAGTTGGAAGTATTATTTTTGTAATTTGTTCAGAAAAACAAGTTATGATGCAATGTCCAATTTCCCTTAGTGAAATTGTCTATTTTACTTTCAATAAATACATTTAAAGTTTGCCAGGATTATGGAAGATCATTGCAAAGAAAATAGCTTAGTCACTTTGTGAATGGGTGGAACCGGAGACTTATTAGGTGACACAAATGTTGGCAGTGACAGGAAGCACTGTTGGCACAAGGACAAGAATCAGCTGGAGAGTAAGACAGACTTCAGGGAACAAAATGTATGACACTTCAAACAAATATCAAGTCCTTGCCCAGTACCCAAACCTCTTCTGCAAGTTTTGGGAAGGTTATCACACAAGTTTGGTCACAGAGAGTCTTAAAGGAATCATTACTAGATGCTGTAGTCTTTTCTACCTGAAGAGATCTATATTATATCCTACCCAATCTATGTATGTGAATGTTTGCCTATGTGTATATACACATGCATGCACATATATATACTCATATACATATATGGAAGCTTCTATCAGCTTCAACACTGACCTTTCCCTTAAACTCCATACTCTCTACTTAGATGTTCAACAACCATCTCAAACTAATGTGGTTAAAGTGGTAACCTTGATTTCCCTCTATGATCTATCTCCTCCCCCAGTCTCACCAGTCTCTAGATGATACTACCATTTTTCATTTGCTCATAGCAAAACTCTAGAACTTAACCTTGATCCTTTTCTTTTCCTGTAGCTACACACATAATCTATTAGTAACTCCACTTCTATAGATCTTAAATCTACTCTTGTTTCTTGATCCCCACTATTAACACCCTGGCCCAAGCCTGTGTCATCTTTCCTGGACTCCTTACAACAGCCTCCTAACTTTCTCCCTGAGGGCACATTCACTTTTTGATAAGTCATTCCTCACATTGCAGTCAGAGTAAGCTTTCAAAAATGTACCCAAATCTTATTTTCCTATGCTGAAAATCCACTGAAACTTTACCAGTGCACTGAGAAGAGAATCCAAACTTCTCATAGTGGCTCACGGAGCTCCAGGTGACTTGACCTTTCTCCACATTCTGAGTCAGCTCAGACCCCTTTCTCCCTGCTCTATGTGCTCTGGGCATATATTTGTTCTGATTTTCAAACAGCCAACTGCTTTTTCTCCTTTACCTTGTGTTTCCAACAGTTACTGGAATCTTTTTATGATGTGTTTTTCCCTCAATCATTACACAAACTAGCTCCTACTTGTCAACCAATTCTCAGCTTACTATCTCTTAAGTATTCTTTGCCACATTAGTCTATTTTAATCTTCTACTTAGTAGTTAACCCCCCTTCGATATTTCTACCTATACATCTATCTATCCATCCATGTATTAGCTAATGCATAGAAGTTTTAGAAAAGCAGATATTTCTGGGTCTTGTTCACTGTTGTATCTCCAGTACTAGAAAGCATGTCCTGCATTTTTATATTAAAAACAATCAAAAACAGACAATTTTAATAAAAGATAGGAAATACCTCATCAGGTTAAATAGTGCTGTGTATGCACAAAGGAGAGGCAGCCGACCTAGCATGTGTGAAGACTGACTGGAAGAGTCTGTTGACAGTAGATGCACAGAAAATTTAAGGAGGTTGATCTAGGAAGTAACATCATCCATTAGTAAAGTTTGATTTATACATTTTGAAAAGAGCTTAGAGTGAAGAAGGAGAGAAATAGACCTGAGAGCTAGGAAGGAAGGGTGTGTATGTGTAGGATGGAGAGAGAGAGAGAGAGAGAGAGAGAGAGAGAGAGAGAGAGAGAGAATCACATTGAAATGATTATAAAAGTAGAAACAGAGATAGGAACTAAGATATTAATAAGCTTACTTTGGAAGAGGTGTTGAACATCTAAACTTGGAGGATGGTTATAGAATTAGATGGAGTGAGTGCTGAGCGAGTTACATAAGGATTTAATAGCAGTACAAGTTGAAGAAAGGGATGGGTGCTGTGTAAGATAACTCCAGACTTCAAACTCAAGAATTGGGGGAATAGTGGGGGCATCACCTGACAGAAGATAGCAAATCTGATTTTGGAGGAACAAGAAAATTAGGAATTCAACTTTATTCATGTTAAACTCAAGATTTCTATGAAATATTCATAAAGATTTATCAATAAAAGTAGATGTAAGAGTTGGGAGTACAGTTCTGGAACTCTTCATATAGGAGGCAGTTAAAATGAACATGAGTCCTATTGAATAGAATAAAAAATATATAGAGTGAGAAGAGAAGCAAATGAGAATGTAATCCTGGAAAAGAGCAAAACTTAACTGTGGGTGAAAGAAGGTATTTTATGAAGGTGATAATATAGGAATATTTATAGAGGTAGGAGAATTTATAGGTAATATCTCAGAACACAAGGAAGATTTTTAAGTGGGAGTGAAATCTGGTAAGAGAATGTCTGAAAACTACTGATCTGGTATAGAAACAGACTGTTTTGATGACCTTAAGAAACAGTTTATGGAAGGCCTCCCTGGTGGCGCAGTGGGTTAAGCAACGCACTATGAAGCAAACCGCAGCCACTGCAACACGAGTTCGATCCCTGCTGCCGGCCAGGGAGGGGACCCACATGGTGTGGCAGACCTCTCCTGCTGTGCCTGCTGCTCCCCTCAGCAGTGTACTTCTGTTGATTTGCCTGTTCTGCTCCCCGCTCTGTCTATGGTGAAACCTCTCACCCCCCACACCTCTGGTGTACCCCAGTGCTTGTATACATAAATAAATAAATGTTTAAAAAAAAAAAGAAACAGTTTATGGAATGGTTGAGAAAGAAGATAGATTGAGATGTGTTGAAGGGTGCATGTGAGGTGAGGAAAGGAATACGAGGATAAAGAGTATCATTGGGTAACTTAACTTTGCATAGAATGAGAGAGATCTTAGAAGATGGAGAGAGCTTAAGGCTTAAAGAAGATCCTGTTCTTCAGTGAGAGGAGACACCCACACTCACACTACAGGAAGAGTGGAAGGAATCATAGGTATAGTATGAATCGGAGACGAGGAGGCTGAGGGGGTTTGTGCTGCATGAATAGGAATGCTCATTGACTGAAAATGAAGACAAGGAGACTGGAGGAAAAACCACCATGTACCTTTGATAGTGAAGAACATGGATGCCAAAATTAGAGCTATTAGCTGTTATCTAACTTACTAGTTCCCTGACATTGGGAAAGTATCTTGACCTGTCTGGGTTGTAGATTCTTCATCTTTAGAATGGGGACATCAATAGCTTATCATAGATGTATAAGAATTAAATTAGGTTATTACCATAAAGTTAAGTACAGTGTTAGCCTGGACAAGTTCTCAACAAATATCAGCTACTATAATTATTGCTGTTAATCTTCAAGACTAGACAATATCTGCAATAGTCAGTAAATACTTATGAATGATATTGATGACCCAACTAGGCTGTATGGGAAAGTGGTATGAGAAAATATGACATTTTACCCAAAATTTTTCACTTGATTTCAATGTTTATAGTTGCTGAAATCTTTCAAGTAAGTTCTGTAAGGCAAACGTTTGTATCAAATAGATTCAATGATATATTCCCAGAAGCTAGATTACTTTTGGTAATTTTTGTTTGTTTTAAAAGACAGTGATGAATTGGTAATCTTGAAGTTGATGGTTTGATTGAGATTATAGTAGAAGCCTGCTCTATCATTGCTTTTTACCAAATATAAAAGTCAGACAAAAAATATTTAGAGACAACCCTACCTTATACTATGTCAGGTCATAACTATAAGGAATTATAGGGACACCTATACTAGTATTGAATGGTATTGACTTTCATATATACATATATATACACATATATATACACACATATATACACACACACATAATGTGTGTATATATTACATATATATGTATACTACCTGTATCCTTAAGTGGACAGTTAGTAATGTTATTAATTTCCCTCAGTGTTAAGAGTTCTCATCTGAAAACTGATGTTAACAATAGGTATGATGTTAGATGTTATGATTAAATAAAATAAAGTTTTTAAAATAACTGGTATACTTCTTCAGACAAAATGAATCATCAGTAAGTACTTATTTCCTCTCCCCCAATTAACATAGTCTTTGTCTTTAGAACATATTCATATAGAAAGTACAAAATAGAAAAAAAGTTATATTTAGGAGTCCTAAATTCTCATGCCACCCATAGCACTCATTATCTATGAAATCTTAAGCAAGTCACCTTACATCATCCATAAAAATAGGATCATAATTTTCCTACTTTCCCAATGGGACTACTGTGAGGATCAAATGGCACCAGGAATGAAATGCTGTATGACTGTAAGGCACATTATTTTGGTCCTCAAAGTTACCTATGACTCAAACAGACATTGTCATTCTGGAATGAGAGTCAGCCATGAATTTTGAACATTTTTTCTTTTTCTTTTTCTTTTTTTTTTAAAGCATTTTCTAATTAAGTCCTGTTATTTCTTATTAATTTAAAAATATCAGAATATTTGGTGAGGCAAATCTCTCCTGCCTCACTCACTGCTCCCCTCAGCAATATATTTTGGTCGATCTGCCTGTTCTGCTCCCCGCTCTCTCTCTGGTGAATCCTCTCACCTCCCGTGATTCTGGCCTGTACCCCTGCTCTTGTATGCATAAATAAATATGCATGTATGTATATATACACACATATATATGTATATATATGTGTGTATATGTATATATAGATATATCAGAATGTTTGACTTCCTTCTGTATTAACTAGCTATTGCCAGTAAAAAAAAAAATCTCAAACTAAATTGCTTAAAATACCAAATACTTTTGATCTCCTGGTTTCTGTGAATCAGGAATACTGCCAAGTCACAGTCTGAGTTGCAGACACCCATAGCCATGACTGGTGCTGAAGACTATGCTTTTAAGATGACAGCTAACTTTTTCCAAAGTGAGAAATTCAAGAGAAAGAACTAGACAGAAGACACAAGACTAATGAGTTCAAGTCTTCAAAATCACACATATTCGACTCTTATTTTTTTCTGTTTGTTATAATTAAGTCAAATCTAGCCACACTAAAAGCGGTGATGGGATGAAGATTGGCTCCTTCTCTGGAAAGTGTGAGTTTGTGGACCTCACACTTCTTTATAGTCAGTCAGAGGAGGGCTTCCCTGGTGGTAAAAGGGGTTAAGTCTCAGCACTATGAAGCATCCTCAGCCACTACAGCACAAGTTTGATTCCTGGCCAGGGAGGTGACCCACATGGCACAGCAGACCTCTCCTGTCTCTCCTGCTGCTCCCCTCAACAATGTATTTCAGTCAATCTGCCCATTTTTCCCTCCCTACTCTGTCTCTGATAAATCCTCTCACCTGTACACATCTGGCCTGTACTGAATAAATAAATAAATCTTTAAAAGCAACAATGATAAAGTCAAAGAGTGAATCCCTGGTGTCCCCTTGCATATCAGCAGAATAGGTGTCTGCCTGCTGGCGATCACTTTAGCATTGGAATACTCCTCATTCTTCCATAGGATCAAACCAACCTCCTTGCTCAAGTTCTCACATTAGAGATTTCTGTATGTTTATGTATATGTTCTGATGCACTTTAAAAATGTAAAGTGGGTTCATATAAATTATAAAATCTCCTTTAAAACATAACATCTCTGGCAAGACCAAACCCAGTGCCTGGCACAAGTAGGAGTTTAGTAAATATCAGCTCAATTGATTGAAAAAAATCCATGATACTCATGATACTAATAATTTATTGAATCTTTTCCAGAAGACAGGATTGAGTAAGTAGAAGAGCAAGAGGATGTGAAAATTTGGAGAGTAGAGGCAGGATGGGAGCAGGGGACCAGGTGGAGTAAGGATGGAGAAGTAGAGGCTGAAGGCACAGCCCACCATTAAGAGAGGGCTAGGCCATAGGCCCAGAAGCTCTAGGAACCTCTCCACGAGATTCTTGGAGAAGAACTTGATTGGTGTCAAGATGACCTAAAGAATGGGAGCAATACTGGGGAAATTTCTTAGACCCTCCAAAAGAAGAACTTCCCTCAGTACCAGAGTTGGTAAGAGAGACTGAGAATAAGTGGGTTATGCAGGAGTGAGAGAGTGTTATTAGGAGGAACCTTACCAAGTAAATTTTAATTTTGGAGAAATACCAAGTTTTAAATTCATCTCAGGCATTTAAAATGCATCAGGTGCCACCACAGCCCTGTCTGACACCACAGCTGAGTCCGACAGCATTTATTGAGCAGTGATCGTGTGTCAGATGTTGTTATATGGTGCCCATGTTTATTAGCTTTCAGTCCTCACAAACATTGCATGTAAAGTTTTATTATCTTTCTTTTATAGAAGATTAGTATTCTGGGAGGTTATATTCCTTGTTCAAAGTCACAGTGAGCAAAGGGAAAAACTGGAATTTGCATCTAACTTTTTAAACTTTATTATACCACTGCTTTCACTTCTTAAAATGAGGAATTGCAAATTCAAGAAACATAGTGGATTAACTACCACTTCTTAAACTATCGCATATCCTTGAATCAAAGACTAGGATTGGGTACCTCATTTCATTAAAATTACCTTAGTACTAACAACAGGGTTTTTACTGCAGTAACACAGAATGATGTTGATTTTCTTTTAGGGTCTTCTCTGCAAATTAATGTCTTTCCCATCCAGCTATAATGCTATATATTCCCCACAACAAATTGCCCACTTTCTTTAATGTCCAGGTTATACCCAACACATCTTCTTTTGTATAGAACTATTAGCAACCTAACCATTAAAACAGTCCAACTTACCAAAATTCCTAATTTCAAATACTTGATAACTGTACTTTTAATTGTATGACAACAGGGCCTCTTAAACCTACCTTATGACCTTCATGTATTAGATTTTGCTCATTCTGTATATGTCACTTAAAAAAATTTCCTCTTCTTCCCTTACTAGGCCTTTGATTTCTAACCCTGCCTCTAGATTTGTGTGTCAGTCATTTGTACTTAATTAGCAAACTTCATTCGTTCATTCATTCTTTCAATATGTATTTAACATCCATTCTGTGCTGTGCACTTTCCTAGTTGCTGATGAACCACTTGGGGTTGTAGGTCAACTGCTGTGCTCAGTTTTATGGGTATAGGGATGTTAAGATGATAGCACAGTGACAAACAAATGTAGTATGAAAGGTGTAACAGCATTTCAAGTAGGATGCAGTGGAGATATGAATCTTTACATCTTTAATGTTAACAGTGTTATTATGTAGTGGTGCTTCATATATAATATACTGTTATTGCATATATTGGTTTACCTACAGATCATAAAATACCTTGTAGAGGAGTGACGTATCAGATGAAAAGTAGACTTTACCACATAATCCTGTGTTAGTCTGAACCAGGTCCTCTGAGATGCATATGCCAAAAGGAGAATAAACTTAAATTTCCCATTTTACTAATGGGAAGCAGTGAAGAGAAAATTTAAAGTGACTCAGGAAAAACAGAACTGTCAGATCACAGGTCAGATCCCAAAGGAAAGAGAGGAGGAAGGGAAGTCAGATGGCAGTGTCCTAGACTGCTGGGTGGTCCAAGAGAGCAGGCTGTTGGAAGATAGGGCCAAAATTGACCTCAGAAGAAATCCCTGCCTTCCAGTAAGATATCTGCCTTCACATCTCAGCTGCCCCCAGTCATAGACTAGGAGGAGCCCAGAGAAGATTCAGCTCTGGGCAGCTGAATTCAGCTCTGGGCAGCTCTGGGCAGCTGGACCCTCTTTCACACTCTCCCTGGAGGCACAGATCTGTGAATCCTGTTCTCAGGCACTGTAGTCATCAAGATGCCAGCAGGCCCAGAGGAAAATTGAAGCATAGGATTTGCTTTAATCAGGATTCTTTTCTAGGAGAACTACAAGTTCAGTGCAATTAGAGTATAAGATGGGGAATGAGAAAGCAAGATAATTAATTCCAAAACTGAGAAATAATACAGGACATGTGAAATAACCAAATCCCAGAGTGTACGGCGTAAATCTAGGGAACATGGCAATGAGAAGACACTGGAGAGTATAAATTCAAAAGGGTCCTACTCATGTTTTTTGTTGTTGTTTTTTTTTTCCTTCAAAATAATCAGTGGCTGGATTAGATGTGATAGAAAAAAAAAAAACACAAGGAGAGGATTTGGAACAGCTAATGTTCTGAATTCTAATACTAACCATGGAAATGCAGATACTCAGAAAGGTATTTGAAAAAATAGAAATAATATCATTTGATCCCAGTTGTGTTTGGAGAGACTTTGGTTTGCAGATGCCTGGCTTGGGCACTAGTCAGTAGAGACTGTCCCAAGCTAAGGTCTGCAGGAAGAGACATTTGTTTGGGAAAAAATAAGTTTGGGGCAGTATGGCATTTTAAGTCTCTGTACTGTTTAAGGCAGAGCTCAACAGATAACTCATGACTAGAGATGAGAACTGGGGAGCTGTGAGCCTTTCTTCCTCAGGAGACATTTTAAGAACCCTTGCAAAGCCAGACAACTGCTTTGAAACTTGTAAAGAGAGCTGGACTCTCTTCTGTCTCTGTATCTCTTTTGACCTTTGTCTACTTAGTAGAAGTTGGTAAAGAGAAAGTAGTCATAGATGAATGTCGTGACTAGGAGGTGATGAGATAACCAAATGAGTTTCTCACCTAATGGAAAAGTTACTCTGTCTGTGCCAACCCTGTCTTGTCTTTGTTCTATTTTGGAGAACACATGTTGTATTCTGTAGGCAGACAGTGGAGTGAATCTGCAGACACTGGTCAAGAACATTGCTATCTCTGGGTAGCAATGGATGGATGGATGGATGGATGGATGGATGGTAAAATGTTGTCTTCCTTGACCCAGCCAGGCAGAAGCTATTTATGGGAATCTTCAGGATGTGCATTGATTCCAAACTATCTCTGTTTTTTAAGTTTTGAGATATTAATTCAGGCAACATAAACATGTCTACCCCAAGTTGTATGCAGAAATCACAGTCTTGAACAAAGGGAAAGAGAGAGAAAGGTCATGATTTTCTGGATCATCTGAGGAGGGTTTTAAAATAGCATTTCTAAAACCCCTGCCTGTCCCAGGGGATCTGCTAAGTACTTTATATATCCTTTCTCTTCCTCTTCTATCTCTTCCCCACTCCTCTCCATTTCTCTCACCTTCTCTTCTTTTTCTTTGTTTTCATTTTATTTTAATTCACTCAGTCCATGTTAGTCAGTCCACTTCTTGGTTCAGAACACCCTGATGACTTTCCATTGTGCCCACTATAAGAGCTTAACCCTATACGGTGACCTACAATGCCCTCTACCTACCTATAGCGTCTTCTTCAAGGTTTCGTTTGGTCCTTCCTGCTTCTCAGGCCCCTTCTCTTTGCTCTAACCACATTGGCTCCTTTTCCTCCTTGAAACCTCAGAAAAGTCCTGTCCTCAGAGGGGTTTGCACTTGCTGCTCTCTGACTCTGCTCTCTCCTTAGTCAACTTGCAACTCCCTGGCATTTACAAATGGACATTTCCCTGACCATCATCTACAAAATAGTAACTCTTGTTCCCACTTCCTCCATTTCTCCTGTCCTGTTCTATTTATCTTCATAGTCTTATCACCTTCCAGTGTACTTTGTAATTTACTAATTTTCATTCATGGCCAGTCTCCCCGTATTAAATATAAGGTATAGATTTTGTCACTTTAAGTTCCTGCTGTTTTCTTACCACGTTGAAACAGTGCCTGGCTCTAAAAGTGCAAATGTGAACATCCCACTCAGAAGTGAGATTTCTGGCCTGAGAAAGCTGATTGAAATTCCCTAAGTCATATAATTAGTAAATGGCAACGTTTCTGTTAAAATCCAGACCTGTCTGGTCTCAAGATCCACATCCCTTTCCCCACACTGATTCCCTTCCTTTCCAAACAGCCAGTTCACTGCTGTCAGATAATCAGGGAGCTACTTCTCTCCAGGAGGTTGCCACTCTGAATTTTGGTCAGGGAGTCTGACCACAGGAAATCTGTATGAGAGGCCAAGAAAGAAAATGAATAACTGCAGCCACAAAACCATGGTGGTTTTGCATGCTCACAGGAGTTAAATGCCCGGTGCTGTACAAGCTCACTGGAACCTTCTCCTGACACTGGGCCACATGGCGTGCACCCAGACTGGGAATACGGGTGACACACGTGAGCCAACCAGGGTTCTATTCAGACTGCGCACACAGATGTCTAATTGGAGTTTGCTGTTTATTCACATAAGCTGCTTCACTGTTCAGAAATGGAAGTTAATCAAAATACTGTAAATGATGCACCTTGAGAATTGTCACTCCTTATCATGATTGCATTTCCATATATTTCTCATGTTGGTTGGCATGTTTCCGCATTAAATGTTTTTAAAAGTTATACCCTGCTCAGACCAGCCTCTGGTGGCAAGATGTGTCCGGATATGTTCAGAGGATCTGACAGGAGCAGCGCTGAGCCCTGCCTTGGCGCAGCGTTAGGCACTGCACATAACCTACATTTCTGTGGCCATGGTCCTGGAGCAGAGAGCACTTGCTCCAGCTGGGGAAAGCCACGCTCCTCGTCTCCCTTCCCTTCCTTGTCTATCATCAGGGAGTAAATATCACTGCCTAGCAGCAGATAATTATGCTGCCTCAGGAATTGGTGCTTCCCTCTGAGGACCATTGGAACATAATTCATTTCTTCGGTCTTTCTTCTCAAGTATTAACAGTGTCAACAAAAAAGGATTTTCTCCCCCACTAGGACATGCCGGTCCTGCGTGAGAGTAGTCGGTATGAATTTTAATCAATGTCTGTTTTTCAGCCCTGAATTTTCCATACATAATCAATTTCCTTTTGTCTATTAATTGAAAGCGAGCATACATATATGTATACATATACCTGTGTGTGTGTGAGTGTGTATGGCTTGAGAATTGATGGGTCTTGAGGTCTAGGAGACCACTGGCACATTGAGAGCTGAGCTGGGGTGTGTTTTTCATGGAGCACAAACATATATGTGTTATAGTAGGGGAGAATTTTTGTTCTCTTGAAAGTGATTCCACCTGCAGTTCTTGAAATAGGTCAGTGAATGCTGTAAATTGACACAAAAAGGAATCTGATTTTCTCTATTATTGGCAGCAATTCATTTATATAGAAGGTGAGATGCACGTGGGTTCTTCTTACCCTGGCCTTCCTTTTTACTGTGTTTTGGGGTTTTTATTTGCTTTGTTTTTTGTCAGGTAGTTTACCTCTTTTACTGTCTGGAGGTGTGTAAAGGAGGTTGATATGCAAGGAGCAGGCCCACTTAGGAGATTCCTGATATTGACCCTGGAACTTCTGCGTCAAAGGAGCCCTTGGTGAGAGCACTTGGGCATGGATACACAAACTGTTTTGTTTTGTTTCCTTTACTAGACATTAAGGAGGAGTATCAGCATTTCAGAGGACTTCTGGGAACAAAACAAATCTTTCTTTGGTGGCTTTTCTCCTGCTTGATATTCATAATAGCATTTTTCCTCCCATTTACTAATTATATTACTTTGTTAGGGTTTTCATAACACAGTACCACAAACTGAGTGACTTTAACCACAGAAACTTGTTCTATCATAGGAGGCTCGGTTGCAGTTCCCAAGCTTCTAGTAGTTCATTGGTTTGCGGTGGCCAAACACCAACCTTCACAGGTGTTTCCCCTGGTCACATTCATCTATGTCCCAACGTCCCCTTTCTAATGACAGGTCATACTGGATTAGCAGGTCACCCGACTGTAGTCTGACCTCAGCTAATTATATCTGCAGTGACTATTTCCAGATCAGTTCACATTTTGAGGAACTGGGGACTGAAAAGTCTACATATGAATTTGGGGATAGGGAACAGATCAATCTGTAACTCTGACCTTTAGTTATCTATTGTTGTTTTACAAACTGCACCTAAACTTAGTGGCTTAAAACAACATTTATTATCACACATTTCTTGTGGGTGGAGAATCCAGGATGGTTCACCTGGGTTCTCCATCTCTGGGTTTCCCCTATGGCTTTAATCAAGACTATATTAGAGATGAACCAGTGTCCAATGTCACTCAAATGACTTGTGGGTAGGACTGGGCTCCTCTAAATTTTTGCAATGAGAGTTTCAGTCCTTGAAAACTATTGGCCATAGGCATCTCCGGGCATGGCCATCTCACAGCATATAGTTCATAAGCTAACCAAGCCAGCCAGAGGGAGTGTGGGAATAAGATGGCAATCTCAATCATTGATGTTCTGGGTTTTTTTGTTTATTTGTTTATTTTAAAGATTTTATTTATTTATGCTTACAAGAGTTGGGGTATAGGCCAGAGGTGGAGGGTGAGAGGATTCACCAGAGATAGAGTGGGGAGCAGAAAAGACAGATCGACCGAAACACACTGGTGAGGGGAGCAGTAGCCGAGGCAGTAGAGGTCTGCTGCACCACGTGGGTCCCCTCTCTGGCCAGGGGTCAAACTCTCACTGTAGTGGCCTAGGATGCTCCACAGTGCTAAACCTGTTGTGCCACCAGAGAGGCCAAATGTTTTGTTTGGTAATAACAAAATATCAGCTCTGACCTAAACTCAAGGGGAGAAGAAAATGCCAGGACTTGGATACCAGGGTGCAGGGATCTTTGGAAACCATTTCAGCAGCTGTTTACCTGTCTGGCCTCTGAGTCACACTTCCTTCTTCATGAAAGCAAGTGCTTGATTGTATCTGAGAATTATACTTGGCTTGTGTCCTGCCTGTAAAGCTTCTGGGGTCTCCTGGCAGCTTTTCATTTTGCACTATCTCTATTCCTTTCCATCTAATAACAGTGTTTTTCCTAATATCATTTTCTCAAAAGTTTTGTGAGACCTCTGAGTCTTATTGGGGTTCAGTGCCCTAGAAAAAAAATCCACACCCACGAATCTCTTTGAGTAAAGCCTTTCTCTAACTTTGAATCTGTGGAGATGATGGAAGCAATGCCCTTACACTTCCTACTGGCTCTATCCTTGTGGGCCCCTCAAGAAGACCTGTGCACATCCTCAACCTCTTTAAAGGTCCCTGGTGGGACAAGACCAGTCTGAACTTGGGACTTTTTTGAAGTCTTAACCAGGGTTTATGCAGTCATTCAGCTTTATCTCTAGACCACATTTTCCTGACAACCATTTCTAGAAGCCATTTCCTAGAAGCTGTTTCTTAATTTTAACATTTGTTGCTGTCCAGAGAGACAGAATTTTCAAAATCATCGAGGCTTGATTCCCTATTGTTTAACCATTCTTCCTTCAATTGAAGGAAGATGGCCCCTTCAACACTGTGCTTGAAAATCTCAGGTCATCCAGTTCATTAGTGCTGATCAAGTTGAGGTGGTGATGTTTTTAACAGCCTCTTCCATAGATACATGAACCCCTCCCTATGCATCTCTACTCTTCTCCTCTCCTGTTTTTCTTGCCCTTTGCTATTCTTTACTGCTGAAATGTAGCCCACATTTTCAATATCTCCCAGCAGACAGACATCTTATTTCCAATAGTTCAAGTATATTAGATTCAAATCTGCGAACACTTGGAGTCCGTAGTGTTAGAAATCCATCATGTAAGCAAATTGCTAATAATGCTATAGTTAGCTAATATAATATCCCTGCTACATGATCTCAATTAAAATGCATAAAATAGCCTTTAAGGAGTAGTCAAGTCTTATTATCATGTAAAGTTATAATTTGCATTTGAATAGCTTTACCATAAAATTTACAATTTACAAAAGATTTTCATTAACCCATAAATTCCTCACAAAAGCCCTATATCACAGATGCCTTATCTCCAGTTTAGTGATAAGGGGACTGGGCCTCAGAGAGGTAAGCCATTCGGTCTTGGCTGAATGATTTTGGTGGTGTCAAGGGACTCCCACTCCACATCAATATATCACACTCTGTATCGTGGATATCCTATTGGGGCAGTATGGAGGGTAGTTATTTGGAGTGGGGAATCCGGCTGGAATTGTACTGGATGGTTTATAGATGTGATTGAATTGCCTCCAGTCATTGTGTTTGCCTGCCATAGATGCTGCAGCCCTGCTGCCCTCGGTAGAAAGTGTTTTGTTTTGGTCTGCACCAGGGTGCCCTGGATCATGCCTCTCCAGATCATTGTCTCCCAGAGCCTGACCCTGAGCTCATGCTCATTTTCTCTCCCTCTCCCTTGGCCTATCAGCACATTCACAGGATAAAGCCTGGCTCTGTTTGCAAAATGTGCTGACAGCTTTCAGTAGTGTACTTGGACATCTGCTGGAAGTTTTGGCTGTGTTTTCATTGGTGCTGGTTAGGAAATAAACTCTGAGCTGAAGAGGAAAAAAAATAGTACAGAATCTACTCTTTCTGTGGATTTGTCATTTTAGAGTTTGTGATCATTTAGGTAGGGCTGACAGAAAACTGCTGAATTTGAAATTGAATGACTGCATGGATTGAGTCTGTCTGTTACAGTGACATTGGTCAGGGCACAAGCTTTCAGCATGTTAGAGGTAAAAGGGATCCAGACAGTACCTCAATCTATTTTTCCATTGACTAAACGAGGGCCTTGAGGCTTGGGAAGATGAAGGGACACTAGGAGTGTAGTCATTCCATAGAGCCCTGGATGTTACTTTAGTGCTCTTTCTGAGTTCACTTTTTGCAGCTAATGTTCTGGGAGGCTAAAAATGACATAACAATTGACAAATATCTGGTTATTTGAAAACTGAAAAACTCAAATTTGTTGTTTTTAAATAATTTGTATAATAAAAATGGCATTGTGATGTTAGTCCTACTCTTACTACCAAAAAACCAACCCAGGTTCCAGGGTCCTTCTGGCTGTCCAGTGACTCATGTGTTGACGTGAACACCATGTCCTCCTTCAACTTCCCGCCTTCTTCTCTGTCCTAGCCTGGCATGTCGTCTTTGCAAGACAGCTTGCAGTCTATCCCTCCATATATTCCAGTTTCCTTTTCAGCAGTCTTCCTCACACAATGTTTGCTTTTAGTCTTTGTCACTTCAGCTCCCAATCCTTCCCTCTCTTCTCTCTGACCTCACCAAGGGCTCCAACACGTGTTTCTACCAACTATTTTCTTTTGTGTCTACTGCTCTGCTTCACCACCTTCCGGCTTCTCTCTGCCCAGGGTCAGTTTGGTGGTGTGGCTTCCCACAGTTGTAATTGCTAATCTGAGCATACTAAGAATCAACTGGTGTCACTGGCTTCCAGAGTGTTAAAAGGCATATAGCCCAGGGTATTTGCACATGAGTTGGAGTGAAAAACCATATCAAGAGTCTAGACATTTGCCCCTCTCCTGCTTCCTCAGCTTAGAGGCACTAAAATGTCTAAGAGACAAGTTACAGATTATTTAAATTTAATAGTGGTCATTCTCTTTATCAGATACATATAATATTTTTCCATCTTAATTTATTTAAGGGGAAATTTAATGGATTTTACATGGCTATCAATTTTTTCTATAGAACTGACTTACACTTCAAAACATATCTGACTTCATTGTCCTGATGACTGTAGTCTAACATTGTCCGGTGGAACACCTTGAGATTGTGAAAATATACTGTAGCTATTCTATACACACAAATTGGAGGAATAGAGCCCCCCAATAAGGGGGCTGGGGATGGGTGAGGGTGCATGCCTCAAGAATGTTGAGTGAGGTTGGATGTGTCAGAAACCCCATCAAACCCTCTCCTCTGTAAAATGGACAGTGGATTTCCCAACATGGTCCCTGGGGAGGCTTCTGCTTCTAACATTTCATTATTTTGTGATTTTATGATAAATGTTTTGCAAAGCAAATGAATACAGTAAACAAGATTATAAAGAGAATATTTGCTTTCTTGAAGGAATAAATTGTTCACAAGTACCTCAAGAGCATTCATTTGCATATAAACAATGAAAATTCCATGTAAACAGAAGAGTCTTATTTTTTCTTAGGTGTTTTGGTAAATTAATTACAAATGGTTCTTGTCAACTTTGATTGTCTATGTGTATTAGAAAATGATGAAGCTGCATTCATTTTAAATATTCTATACTTTTGAATAGTCATAATTTCTTAAATGTCATAGTATATGATTTTTCTCTGAATTAACTGAATTTTCTTAAATTATTTCTTGATTCATGGGAGTTATAGATAGGGGTGTTTTTCTAGAGAAATTTGATTTAATTCATTGTGTGTTACCCAGATGACATAGGTGACAATTGAATCCCATTTCATTTCCTATTGTCTTGGGTTAGCTTCAGACAACTCAACAAATTTTACAACAACCTGTTAAGATCCTATCCTGCCTGCAATTTAATTCCAAATGTTTTGTGGATTTTTTTTTTTTGCATCTTTCTTCCCCAATAACTGTGTTTCTTCTCTGTCCCTCATATCAATCAGACTACATAGAATTGCACTAATAATGAACACTTTGCAAGTATTTATTTGTTTTGACAAATATGAAAGATTTGGGCATAACACAATAACACCCAGCACAAAATAAAGCTGTCATCTTGGTTCCATTCCCTCCATACCTCATCCCCTATCCCTACAGTCTCTTTCTTTTCTTCCCCCCGCCATTCACCCTTCTCAGAAGCAAAACACATTGCACCCCTTGCCTTAAGCCCAACAGCTTCCCAATCACTTCCTGTGCTAATGGCATTCTTGTACTTTTGTTCTCCACTCCTGAATGGCTGCTCAAAATACTTTTCTGAATACATTTTCTTAGGTAAGTTCAAGAAAGGATATCTTGAGAACATATTCTTCCATTAGGAGGGTGTGAGGAGCTGAGCAAGTAAAGGGTACAGGATGAGTTCTGGGCAGGAAGAAGTGTCTGTGCTATGTGTCCTATAGACACAAGTGATGGCTTAGCATGTCCAGAAACCTCTGATAAGTCTGTGAGATTAGAGTTGAGAGTAATTATGGGGAGTGACTGACAAAATGATGGGGCTGGCAGAGAAGGCAAAGGTCACAAGCACAGATGACCTTCGTGTGTTATATAAGAATGTTTTCATTTTCTCCAGTTGGGCATAACACAACAATAACACCCAGCACAGAACAAAACTGTCACCTTGGTGCAGTATGGCAGCCCCAGTGATGAAGCAGCAGAGTTTGCAAATGTGCAGATAGAAAACTGCTGTAACGTTAAGGACCTGGGCTAGCTGTACATGGGGACAGCAGAGGAAATGACGTATTTAAGAGTGAAATAGGAAATAAAATATGCGATTAATTAGTAGGTAAGGGGAAAAAAAGCAACAAGTCTAGGAAAACACTGAGTTTCCACCTTATTTGTTAGGGAATACAAGAAGAGGAAGAATAGCAATGGAAAACATTTAGTTTTGAAAATAGAATCTAATCTAATTTATCCATGTACTATCTTAATAAATTGAGCAAAGGTTAAAGGTCCTTGGTGTACATCAAGCAGTTAATCAGAACATGTTCAAAGTTGTGATTGTTTGGCATCATGCCTGTAGAAAATGTCTGAGACAAACTCCTCCTTATGTAACAAATTCTGGCCATATTATTTTATGTAAGCATTGGTTTGCAATTTTACTTTTCACGTCATCGTAACTTGCTAGCTAGCTGTCAGATACAAAATTTGACAATGGCTGAGAATGTTCTGCTTTGTTTTTCAACTGGATCATCAGACCATTATAATTCAGGGTGGAATAAATGAGCCACTTAATTTTTCTTTAGTCATTGCCTTCAAACACATTCGATCAGAATTGTTCTCTCTCCACCCCTTTCCCTTGATAATATCTCAGGAGTACAGTATACACTTGTGGTCATTTGCAATGGTGACAACAGTTTAATTTCAGTATTTTAGACTCATTTTAGGCATTCAGAAGTCCTTCCCAGACTACATAAGACTTTCTTCTCATACCCAATCCAGAGTATCCCCTCTCTGGACCTTCTAGTTCAGAATGAGGAAAATGGTGAGCAATAAAATGAAGCTGTTTTTCTTAGCTGATCTTGCAGGTGTGATTCCCATCTGACTGGGGTGTGGAATGCACAGCCTGTTCTGCAGGTCACTGTGTCCCTTTGTGGACCAGGATCTCGAGCAGCGGCTGGTGCAAGAGGATGGAAGCATCTCTTGGAAGGCAATGAAAGTAGCCATTTCCCATCATTCTCCCTTTTTCTAACTGCATTCCAAGCCCTTAGCCCTGAGAAAGTCCCTCATAACCTTCAGTTACATTTTTTTTTTTTTTTAGAAAGTGAAACAAGGTCAGCTTGTCATCATTTTTATGATGTTATACATCAAAAGTAATCTGAGTGTGATTGGTATGTATACTAAGAATTTGAAATTGCCTCTTCAAATCAAATCAAATTTAAGACTCTGAGAACAAAGACTGTCCCACACTACAAATGGAAACTAATCTTTCTCCCTATGACTTTCTTCAACTTTCTATTTAAAGAAATTTCTGAAAATACATGAATTATGCAGCTTATCTCTCAGATAAAAAGGAATTTTCTTTTTGGATTGGATGGCTGCATATTTATTAATAGCAGTAAAATTTTCCATGTTCCTTTGTATCAAATGAGATGCTGACTAAAATATGAAAGTGCCTTTCCAGCAATAATAACAGTAACGGATGAATAATTATAAAAGCTATATGGAATCGAAAGGCATTTTAATTTGTCATTACTTCTCTGAATTCAGAAAAGATCTGACTAATTATTCTGACTATAAAAAGGAAGAGTGTGGTATTTTTCCTCATTATGGGATTAGGTTCTTAATATTCCACTTTTACTATAAGTTAGAGGGAAAAAAATTCTCTTCTAGTTTCCTCTAACGATGTAATCATGACTAACGGATGCTTAACTGCAGTGCATTTCGTCACCTTCTTATTACTTGGCAATGCTGCACTTCCAACTCATTTTAATTTAAAAGGTATTCATCTTTGAAGTTATAAAAATTACATTATACTTGTTTGCTCAGTGAAAATTCCCAATCATCACATCTCATTAATTCATGAAGATGACAAAGACTGTAGAATTTCTGTAGGCCATGAGCGGACATTGGCAAACACTGAAAACACCATACAAGAAGATGATTTTTCTTTTAATGATGACTGTTAAACAATGACTGTGCCTACCAGAATTCTCCCAAGGCCAAATTCCAAAGCTATGTAAGAAAGAAAAACATGTAGTGTCCCTTTATTTTTGTCTGCATTATACCAACAGCATTCAAATTCCTACCCAGATTCTAGGACTATTCTGTCTTAGCATTTTTTCTTAGAAAGTAAACTTTCAAGATAGGCATGTTTCTCTAGTTGATGCCAGAGTAACTTTGTACCTTGTGAATTTCATCTGCCGTATTTCCACTAAGACATTTAGACCTTGGTGATGAGAGGTAGGAACAACTACACACATATTCTAACCTGCTCCAGGATTAACAATCGGCTTCTAGAAGATGCTGCTTTGACAGCCTTGAGTCAGAAGGCATCATCAATAGCACAGGAGAAATCCCCTCAGATAATGTCCACAGGTAATTTTGCCTTACGATTCTGATCTTTCACAGGGCTCAGCTGTTTAACCTTTTCCATGAACTTAGCCAATTTGAACCTCAGTGTTCTCATCTTTAGAAAGAGGGAAAACGTCATCCATATTCAAGATGGTTTGTGGCTTAAATTACAATGGCAAGTAAATGAATTGTTGACACATAATAGGTATGCTTTCAATGGTAGTGTCTTCTTACCATAAAGGAAAACAAAATGAAAACCTTTTAAAAGTTAGTTCTATGGTTGGTTTAAATCAATACTTTTTGAGAGTAAAAGCAGAAGCAATTTTTCTTACTTAGGCAAGAAAATGTTGGATGAATTGAGAATGAGTTCGTAATAATTTGAAATCTAAAGCTATGAAGTCATTCTTCCCTCCCCACAAGAGGATTTTACCAGTAGTTATAACCAAAACTTAAAGATAGATATATGCAAAATCCCTTAAATAAGAATCAATTTATTATTTTCATTTTAAGAACCTTTGGAATTAATCTAGTGTCTGAATGCTAATATAATGGTATATGCTTTCCTCTGCTTACATACAGATACATTGATAATTGAGTTATATACACAGATTATTTAGAACGCAAAAAATTCACCATATAAACTCAGATTTATTTTAATTTCATGGCTAAAGTGATGCGGGGGGAGGGAAGGGAAGAGAGAGGGAAATATGTAATTATGAAGGAAGGTAAGACTGTTTTCTTCTGTCTTATAGCCTGAAGAATAAATAAGTAGTGAAAACATCAATCAAGAGATGTGTAAAAATGTCAGGATTTCTCTGCCGCGGAGAATTGCTTATCAACCACCAGAGGAGGATTCTTTCTTGAACAATGAACATTTCTTATGAGGATTCACAGATTAACATATGACTAATATTAGCTTTGGAAAATGAATGGGCTTTCTTTCTTTCTTTCTTTTTGATTTTATGGTAAGTTATAATATTTGGATGGATTTTTTAAAATTCTTTCCTGATCATATATTTAGCACAAGTTCTAAATTATAATGCTATAGCAAATGGTGGGAGCATCATTCAAATTTAAAGACAATGGAAGAATTTTAATTTCCCATTCATTCTAGATTTCTTCCACATAGAGTTTATTCTATGAAATCTTTGATGATTGTGATATAAACCACTTCTATCCAGATTATTTTTTCATCATGTAGAATGTGATTGGTGGCAACATCCATAGAACCAGACAAATCTCTATTAGTAGAAGATATATAATGGACACAAACACCAAAACTTCTCATTCCACCATCTAAAGGTGAACCAGACCTGCTATCAGATTGAACCATCGGATGAAAAGGTAAATAAAGGGAGAATCCTCATCCGTTTTTCCTAATCATTCAAAGAACAGTTTCTCAAGGTTAAGCCAAGTCCTCATTGCAAGCTGCCAAAATAATAGCTTAGGAAAAGAATTAGTTTGCCTGCATGATGATCCTCTTAGGCAAAAACGTCTTAACAGCAGTTGACCTTGATGAAATGTTTTTCCAAAAGAAGAGGGATGAATCCCAGAACAAGGTGGAAATAAATGAGTATTTCCTATGAAGTTGACCTGAATGGTGGACTTCAATGATGGGCACTTATGATTTGGAAAGAAAGGAGCAAATTCTGAAGAAATAACAGTCTTGGATGAGGTTCCTCTGTTCTTTGCTGAAGTATTCTTGCTAGTCAAGACTCAATCCCTTGGAAAGAACACAACTGGCCAGTACAGCAGACCCGAAAACTTACTCACTGATGGGAATGTCTCTGAGTGTAAATGGTAAAACACTTACTCTAGGTTTCATTCCTCTCCATTGTGACTGGATTTGGTGTCCTGCAGGCTGCCTACAGAGCCAAACGTTTAACTTCTTATTCATGATGCTTTGCGTGTCCAGCTGGGATCTGGCTGCTGTTGCCCTTTGACCATTGTGAACACAGGCAATCAGTTCCCGGTGTCAGGATTTTCTGAACGTCTATTGTTTTTCCGCAGAGAATTGCGGTGGTTACAACTCAGTAAGCAATAAATGAAGCAACTTAGAAATGCACAATGTTGTTATTAAGGTGTTTGAAATATGGCTCCATTCCCTTGTGGAGGACCCAATCAGGAGGGACCAGGCTTGCCTGTCTCCCTCCTGAGGGAAGGAGTCACCCAGCCACAGACTGCCCCCTGGGAAGGGAGAGGGGTGGATGGGAAGCAACCTGTTTTGCTGTTTTGGAAAGCACACTAGAGAGCTACAAACCTCCAATGATGACTTTTCTTTGAATGTGTAATATAAGGCTTTATTTGTCAATTCTGCTGTAAAATAAGCACTGTCCAAGTAAAAGAAAAGAAAAACATGTCTGTTTCTACTTGTATTTAGTGAGTCATCATGCTCTCAAATGTCTTTTAAACAACCTGACAGAGGCAAGTCTATGAACACAGATGTCTTTTCCTTGACAGAAAGACCATGGTCCCCCCTTTAAAGATAAAATTAAAGGTAAAACAATTAGCTAAGTATAGAAGTATTTCAGGGTTCTTGATTTAAATACCGCTGCTCCTTGGCCAATTGTCAAGTGAATACCCTGCCAGAGGGTTTACTTGTTTGTTTTCAGTTTTCTTTCTTTCTTTTTTGCCTGTGCAGACAAAGGAAATTATCAGTTAGTGTACCATGGAAGTGCCAAAATTTGAGCTTTAAGCAATAAGGGCCTGTGAATATGCTTCAACTTGGGGAAGTCTTGAATGGGGACACCCCTATTTAGAAAGCTGGTTGTTTGGTGGTGGGGGGGGGAGTTGTTATGAATATCTTTGTTTAATTCGGTTCTATTTTACTGTCTAATTTTCATGAACAGTTGGGATTGAGATGGAAAGTAAATACTTTCAAAAGCCAAATTAATTTTGGTAGAAGGGAAGAGACTCACAGAGATCTGGTGGTCCTTATGGGGCTCTTTTGGAAGGGACATCTGATTACCACAGAGATTTTGGGACAGAAGAGGAAAAAGTTCAAGGAATTCCTATAAATCTTAGTTCAGGGAAATGAGGGGAAAACTGTTTGAAAAATGAGACTGTTCCATGAATGTTATTTAATGTGTAAGTAGTTGTAGTAATGTCAACTAAACTAACCAAGTACTTCCCATTTGAAGTTTTGCTCCAATGAAAATGTTTTGCTCCAGGGAAAAATGATTCAAAATTAACCTAACACACAAAACTCATAGCCTCCTTATAGCAAAGTGACAACTTTGTATTTAATAGGATCCTTGGTAAGTGGTCAAAATAGTCTCTATATTCTTTTAGAGAAAAGACTCCTATAGCCCTGAACTCATGCAATTCATTCAGCTTGCAACGAGTTTTTCTTTTTAAAAAAAGAGAGGTAAGGTTTAGGCTAGCACCTGTGCCAGTGACCACAGATTTCATGGCAGTGAAACCCAATTAATGAGCTTTCATTATATATGGTCTCTGCAGCCCAGTGCACTGATAAATATGATCATAAAGCAATCTGCTAAGTAGAGAGAAGTACAGTGATCTCTTTTGCTGATAAAAGTAGTAATAAAACGCTCATCTACAATTGCTTAACCACAAAACCAATAGGATTTGTTTTTTACTTGCCCCTTAGATGACATATAAGCATAAATTTTTATTTATGGAACTGCAAGAGGTTTTTTTTTTTTTTTTCCTAACTTTTCTATTGAAGTGAGCTTATTAGACCAATCAGGCCAAGATAGGAAAAAGATAAATGACAAATGCTAATACTTTCATTTCCATATGGAAATTTAAGCCCTGGGGCAGGAAGAGGGAGGGCAAGTGGGGGTCCATATCTCAGCAAAGTTCATCATTGAAAGGAATATTTCTAACAAGATATTAGAACTCCAATAAGAAAACAGCTTTCTAAACTTTCAAGTTATAACATAACTAGCCTCTCTATATTCCATCTAAACTAAATATTCATTGTTTCACCAACATGTTCAGATAATTGATTGTCCTTTTGTGACCAAATAAGACAGTCTAATCAATATATCATTGTGAGGACACATTTTTCCCCCCTATTTTGCTTCTTACCTAATTTATTCATACTGAAGTCATGCTTAAACTACCTCAGGTTTGTGGTGTGGTCTAGTTAATTAATACATATCAAGTACTTAAAAACATGAAACTGTATAAATTCTGCCTTAGTTTGTTTTCTAGCTTATGATGTGCATGTCGTATTAAATATCTGGATTTTACAGTAATATTCATGTTGCTAAATTTGACTTTAAATTTAATAGATAAATATGTTAATGGAAAATGAAATATTAAGTGTCTCAGCATGAATTGAGAGCATAAGCTCAAGTTTGGCAAATATAGTACCGCAGGAAACAGAAAGTACTTAGAAGCAAAACCAAACCATTTTGTTAAGGAGATTTTAAAGCATCTTTCTCAAAGTCGATATTTATTTTAAAGAGTTTAAGTAATTTTGTATTGTAATAGTTAAAATGCCAAAAGTCAATCAGTGATTTGGATGTACAGATTTGAGTGGATTTAGCATCATGCCTTTGATAACGTAACCCTTAATTCTTTTATATGGTGAGCAAAAAAATGGAAGGAAGAATCACACCTAGCCCATATATATTTGAAAACCTGCAAGTACTAAACATCTGCCTTGATTTAAATATTCCTAGGAAAATATCAAACACTGCTTTTAAAAGGATATCTAAAGAGAAAGGAATGGGATTGATATCTGTAGTCTTGGTAACATCATTTGAAGGCTTTGTAGCAACTAGTTAAAAAATAATTTTACTGCTGCCTCTACTTTGCTGCCATTTTGTTCTCTATGATTAATTACTCCTTCGTCATTATTCTGAGTAGCAGTTTTATTTGCTAATTTGAAATGCCTCAACTTAATTAGCAATTCATTTTGACCTTTAAAAACTACATTCTATAATCTTCAAATTATATGAGTGCAGCAGGGAGAAAAATCCCATTTTACCTGCCCCCCCACTTTCAACTGCCATTATCAGGTCACATTGTTTCTGAAAAACAGACGTTAGTCATGTGATGGACTAACAAGTGTGGTTTACTGATGTCCAGCTACAAATCCCCTCTAAGGATGGGTTTAACTTCAGAAAATTGAAGTAATGTATAATGTAGTGTATTTGACTGGTAATTGTATTCATTTTTTAATTAATGGAAAAAAAGCGTAATTGCTACATACAATAATGAATTTCCCTATTGCACCCTTGCTATTTTGAGAACTCTCAGCACATTTTCTGCTTGGATTGTTACTCTTCAAATGATTAATAGTCTGAATATAAGACTGCCAACAATGAGGAAGATAAGGTTTTCTTATGATGCTGTGTATTTGACTTTGAAATCAAAATTTTTATTATGTATTCTCTGATTTCTTGAAGTTATCGTCACAGCTCAGTCGGGTGTTAAGGTGTGTAGCAACATTATTGCTAACGATTTTATTGCTGATTGCTCAAATTCCTGACATGTTGGGTCAACTTTATGTCCTATAGGTCCACTTCTTTGGCCTAAATAGTCTCCATGAAGTTCAGAATGGTAGAACGTGATAACCTTTCTAATAATAGTTCCAAGAAAAGAATTGATACTGAATATGTATAAGCAAGATAGTATTTTATCAAAACTAACTTCCTTGGCTGAGTTTGAGACTAATGGAATGAAAGGCATTATACAAGGAAAACAAACAATAGCAACTCTTATTGTACATAAAACTGTCAGCATCAGTGAGAACACACCATTTATAGAAAAGAGAACCCTGGCCTTCTAGGTTTCCATAGTTGACTTTTGGAATATTAATTAATGGTTTAAATTTTCCCTTCTTTTTTTTTAATATGTATTTTATTTTTATTGAATTTTTTGAGGTAACTGGTTTATGACATTGTAGGTGACTTCAAGGTAGAGTTTCACACTTCAGGTGTGTCTTGTTAGATCTGCTTTGTGACTTTCATTTTTCTTGGCCATAAGGATCACTTTTTCAGCACTCTGGAACGGCTTGTTTTTCTTTAGCACTCCTTACTTAACTAGAACATGCTGTTATTAAAAAAGTGATAGGTAGGCAGCAAAAATATGGGGGATATTTGCCATTTCAAAGGTATTTTTAAGCAAATAGATTTCTACGTTTGACTACATATATTTTTAAAACTTCTATCTTCAGTATCCCCTTCTTTATGATTTAATTTATTGCCCAAACCAGGTTCATCTCCTACCTCTTCATAGAAGCTACCACCTCTTGTTTTTCCTTAGGCACAGAGTTTAACTGAGGTGAAAGCTAATCAGTTGCCCTTCAGGATGGTGATACAGTGAGTATTCCCCTTGGGGGCTTGTATTAGCCATTTTTTGATAATTTTTTTCTTTGCTCATTTTGAGGAGTAAATCAACTAAGTAATTTTTTTTTCTAGTCACTGTTTCAGAAACTGCTCACCTTCCCAGATATATGATGAGCTTCGTGTCATTTTTGAACCAGAACTCATTTTTTTTTTGTATAGTCATACATGTCTCCGTTACTATAGGGTATTTTCTTTGTAGCTGTTGAGCACAAGGCAGAATACACTTCCTACCTTTACAAAATATCTGCTGTTATCTGACTTATTGCTGGAATTTAAAGAGATCAAGTCATTTTTCCTTTGCAATTACCTTTTTCAAAGTTCTTCTGAGAATGCAGATACCCCTGAGAAGGAAAAAAACAAAACTAACTATTTATCTTTCTTCAGAAAGACAGGTTACTCTGTGATAAGTACTATGTGCTATGTTTAGCATAAATTCATATATGAATTTAGTAGCTATTTATTGATTACAAGGTTCCAGATGAACTGTATGTTATAGGGAAAATGATACTGAGATTAAACACAAACAAATAACAACAACAATAAAAACCACACTGGATTTAGAATATGGTCCTGCCATTTATTTGCTCTGGTTTTGGGCAAGTTATATCATTTTTATGAACTTGAGTTTCTTAATGTTTAAAGTGGAGTAATGATACTTTTCTTATAAAGTTGTAAAATTTAAGCACATTAACGCTGCACTTTTTTCTTCTCTCCTCTTCTCTGCCACCCAACTAGCTAATCATTGTTCAGTATAAAATAGAACTATTCAGTGTGAGTGCTGGAAGATATCTATAAGACTCTTGTTCATCTTTCTCATTTTGATCGTTCTCCTTTTTAGAAATACAAGACGAAATAGAACTGTATGTGGGAGAGGGCCACTGCTAGTGTAACTCCAATAGAAAAAAGCTTCCCTGAAGAGCAGAAACCAAAGTCAATGTGAATTCCCAGGAGGCACCTTCATCTCACTTCTGCAGTACTCTCACCTCTGCCCCAGGCTCAAGTAGCCCTCTCAACTCCTCCCCTCAACCCTTAATGCCAGGAGCTCTGTCTGCCTCTGGGTTTTCACACAGTCAGGACCTCACACTTGCTGCTGGTCAGCAGAGCTAGTGATTGGTTCCCCTCCACGAAGATGAGAGGTACAGTTGCCCAAGGTGTTTCTAGAGGCATGCCCAGAGTTGGGCATGTGTGTTTACAGAACATTTGTACATTGTGTACATGCATGCACAGGTATAAATATCAATCTGTTCCAACGTGACCCATTCATTTCTGCACTTTTTTCGATTTGTTGATAAGATGCAGGATGAATAGCCCAGCTGTGGATTATTCTGCTTTGTTCCTTTGTCTCATGATAGCAGTCATTTAACTGTAAAAATGAAGCTGGATTTATGACCGCCAGCCTGTTTGAGTGGTAATAAATGTCACACAGACATTGCTGAGTCATAAACTTTGTGAGTTTGAGTCTAACCCACTCCATAAATCAGTTTACTACACATGAGACCCCCACTCCAGAAATGTAGCTTACTACGAATCGTAGTTAAAACACAGTTCTCTAAATAAGTTTGTCTCTTGGCACTCTGATTTTTCACTGTTATCTGATTAGAAGTTCATGTTTGCTTAGAAATTTACCTGTGATTCAATTCTCCACATGGATGCTAGAGAAGCAGCATGTATTGGTGTGTAGCCACAAACTCATCACTGTAGGCGAAGAACTGAAGTCCTGTGGGGAGGGGGAAGCCAGCCTACATCTTACCAGTGCTATTGGGAGCATAGCAGGTATAGGAGGTCCATTCGACCTAGTCCCTGATCCAAGGAGAGCTGTGCCTAGTGAGGTGGGAGGTCTGGGACTGTACTGTCACCTTCTACCTATAGCCTGAGCTAATATGCTAGATTTTCAAACAATATCAAGCTCCTATCTCCCTTTACACTTTACCTTCACTGTGTGTCCAATTACCCACTGCCCCAGAACCTGGCTCCTTGGTCCCTTTCCTGGAGGAGCTCCTACAGAGGAATCATGTTCATTTTACCAGCTCCCTCAGGCTTATTGACCCTACAGATGCCTTCCTGGAAGGATCCTGCTCTCCTGGTTAGCTCTGTGCATCAGCCATGCTTACGTTAAAATCTGCCAGTCTTATGTTGATAGAACATTGAGGACCTTGACAGTCCAAGTGGAGGGCATAAGAGAATTTGATATGTCTCCACACATAATTTTTTGAAAAGTAGTTTCACTGGCTTAATTACCTGAAGGAGTTTTAAAAATTCATTTCTAGAAATGATCATAAATGTTATTTGAAACTCTGTCACTTAGGTGGCATCGAGATATAGTAGCAACTAAGTTGAAATGTAGAAGTTTGAAGTGTCAGCAATGCTTTTCCAATACACACACACACACACACACATATTATAAATACATAGTCAGATACTTCCCTTAAGTTCCAGTTCTGCTGGGTAAAACAAAGAATGGATAAGGACTAGATGGTTTCAATTACTATATAAAATAGGAAGTGAGTGGAATATTAAAGAAAATGACTATGCATATTTGCTACAGTGCACTGCAATGATACAATAAATGTTTCCAGAATAACTTCAGTATTTTGGATTGCGAATTAAAGCAGCTTAAAAAAAAAGCTGAAAACAGCCAAATCACATGAAGCAACATTGATACTGCTACATCATTAAATGGTATTTTCAGTGACTATGTCCTGAATATTACACTATCATAAACTCCTAAAGATGTCCAGAGAGTATCTGGACATTTAACTCTGTCCTTGATGGGAAAGGATAAGGCTGTGGTGCCAAATGCATATACCTCTCATAGGATATGGTCTCCAAATTGTTTATGCTTAATTTTCTCGAATGTAAAATTGTCCAATATGCCCATTTTTCAGCTTACAGTGAAAAAGCCACATTAACTTTACAACCCAATATGTCAAATAATTTTAGCAATTAAAGCCAAAGAAAGAACATTGAATCCAAAATCAAATCAACGTGTGCTCAAGGGCAGCAGAAAGAAAAGTCTGATCCCAGTCACGGGGACAGTGAAGCTATTCTGCAACCTAGGTATCGTCAAAAACGCAGGTGTGTAGCCACCATCAATCATTTTCAAGAGTCATCCCATTACCTCCTGCCGCAGCCCAAACAGAATGTTCTGTTACTGCTCCCAGGCTCCTGAGTCAGAAGCAGCACAAGTCAGCGAGCCCTTTAAAAAGACACAAGGTAGAATTCTCTAGCCTGGTTGTAGGAAATGTCTGTATGAGAAACAGAAGAGATTAGGATTTCCCTCATAGCATCTGAAGCTGCAATGAAATGGACAGGGGAGGGGGCGTGTTTCCTGAGCACAGCACCAGCAGCCGATTTTAGGTTCTGGCTCTCTGGAATCGATCCCATTCTAATCAGATCAGATCGACCTTTGAAAGCCCCAAATCCTTGTCTGCTGTTTTGGAGAATTCCCGCCCACTCAGTGCTGAATGGGACGAAGGGAACAATGGAAATAGGCTTTGGAACACAGCAAACAGTAGACAAGAATCTGTTGGGTAATAACACCAGCACCAAGTTGCATGAATGCTCTCTGCAGGGATAAAACTCTATTGTGAAATAATGGTTGTTACGATGGAGAATGTAAATAACAGGGAGAGTTCAAATTGAGTATTTGACAACACTGAAATCCTGTGAACGTGCATTGCATGTTTATTTTTTGAGAGCTTTATTTAAACAGAGGCTGCAAAAGCGTCATACAAAACCCTTGTATCACTTAGGAAGAAAAATATTTTCTCTGTTCCTCACAGTTGGAAATGACAGGTGCTGTCTCCTATGTGTGTGTGTGTGGGGGGGTGCGTGGGGGGAGAACCTTGGAAGAGGATGTTTTAGGTATTTATTTAAGCCAATTTGCTCCTAAAATGACAAGATCTGCAAACTGCCCATTATCACATTGGCATATCAAATGATCATAATATTCCCTAGGAATATCAAGGCACTATATTGGTTTCCACTTCCTGAGCAGGAGGAAGGGGGGCTGGCTTCTGTTATAACTAGGCAAAGCTCTAGATTTTTGGGGAACTGGGAAGGGAAAAAGGGGGCCAGGAAAGGAGAATTCAGGCAAATTTAGGGCTTTAGGAAAGGGGGAAAGTGTGAGTTTTCAGAAATTTGTTTCTTAGTCTAAAGAGAACAACTTTATCAGTGCCATGCAAACTGGGGACAAACCAACAGTATGGAGATGTCTGGGGGTGACCCTCTAAGACACTCCTCCCCCACCTCCCCACTGGGCTCTCCCCCGAGGTACATAAAAACTCAGGCATAGAGTTCTAGTTCCAACATCAACTTGGCTGTGGGGTAGGTGTCTGAGCCTGCTTTTCTTGCCTGCATGATGTGGGATTGGTGTGAGGTGACCTCTCCGGTCCTTGTTTGGGACAATTCATGTCAGACCATGTTGCTTGCTATCATTCTCTGAATGTGTCAGAAAGACCACATTCTCTGTAAAGTAAACCAAGAGGGAACACTCACTCCTTTGGAACGTCGCTTTTGCCCCACGTGTGCACATTCTTTCAGTACAAGATCTTCTAGAACAGTTGCTGCTGAGGAGACCTTGTGGTTACTGATCACCTCTGGCCTGCAGTAGAAACTTATTTCAATGTGGCGTTGCCTTGTGATGAGAGTTGTCACATCTTGGGCACCCTCCCCAGCGAGGCACCCGGGAACTCAGCATCAAGTCTCAGCAGAAACAAGGAAGTCACTGAGTCTGGGCAGAGACAGGAGACTACCAGATGGCACAGGTGCACCGCAGCAAGAATGCGTGAAGAGCGATTAAGCAATTTTCAGACGACTTTGCAAACTCAGGTGTCATGCGGGAAAGTGTTCCTAGCCACTGATAGGACAGGGCCTGAACACAGACACACAGAAAAGGCTCAGGTAGTAGTCAAAAGTTGCTAGAGAGAGGCTGCAGAGGAGGACTGAGATTTAGTCATCAGGTAAAAAAAAACACATCAAGAGCGATGATCCAGATAAAAGGGTAACTGAGCTTCTGGAGGTGGCCATGACTTTGGGGGTGCACCTAGAAGGGTATCAGCCTGGATACCCAAGCTTGCAGGGATTGGTGGCTACAACACACTGGCTCAGACTGAGCAGCAGCTGAGCGAGACTGAGCTTCAAGAGCAGACACAGATGTGGAGATGAAGTCAGCAAATGGAAAGGAGCACTTAGCCTCATCAGAGGTACCAATGGGCAGCACCAAAACTGAATGAGTCATGGAGAGTGGGGGCCCCAAGCCTGGATCCAGTTGCCCCAAAACCTGAATAAAATTTTGCCATAGAGTTGGATGACTCCAAATGTATTCCGTTTTCTCTGTGTTTCTGAGGGGTATAGGCCCTGAAACTTAGGGGAATTCTGTCCATTATTGGCAGGTTGGTCAGATTAGCCAAGGTGCTCAGAAGCCCAGTCACAAGGATGATACCACAGGGTCAACCTCTGTGGGCACAAAAGTGCTCATAACCCATACCCTCTGCAACTGCAGGTAGACAGTGACTCAGTGGCTGTTCTTATGTGCTAATTTGGGCTCTTTTATCAAAACTCAAATTAATTCCAGCAGGCCTCTTTTGTGGATGGAATCATGAGCTATTATAAGTCTTATTTCAATATTCAGAGACTCAATATACAGTATAGACACATAAAGGTTAAGGAGAAAGCTGTGCTTTACTCACAAAGTTCTAATTCAAATGCCTTTGCTAATCACATAATTGGCATTTGAATTTATGTACATAAAAAATGTAACTGCTTCTTCTACTGTGGGGCCAACAGAACTATCCTAAAGTACTGTGAAGCTCTCAGAGATGTAACTCAAATGCTGTGTATTTGATTATGAAATGTGTTCCATTCGCAACTATAACTTGTTGTGTTAACTTTCTCTGATCATTGGTGAAATATTCCAGGCTAGTTTAAGCCATCAATATGAGTTGGCCAATACCCTACAGATGTTTAGCTTTAACTTCTCTAAAAGAAATATCATTTTTTTTTGGTAAAACCTCCCCCCAAATTTGAGGAAATAGATGTAATCAAATCACTATGTGGGGTAGAATGGAGAGTTTACATATTTACAGGAAGCTACAGATCATTCACAAGCACTTTCAGTGAGGAAAGTCTGTTCATTTTAGTGGAAGGAAATTAGATAGATCTCATTAGTCCTCCACCAAAAAAAAAAAAAAAAAAAAAAGCTACCATGATGGCTTCTGCAAGAGACTCAAGACTAAAGACAACAAACATGGCTCGCATCCATTTGTTGTTGTTGGAGTAAACACTTTCTAGGCCATCAGACCTGAAAGATGGATGCTGAATGCTGGGAAGTATCAAACAAAAACATAACTAAGACACCACTGTTGAATTTGGCCAGAGTCCCTTCAAAGGAGCCTGAGAAGAAGAGAGAATTTGTTGACAGACATGTGACCACACACAGCCTCAGGGTCCTGCTGGAAGGAAGGTTCCAGTGGGAACCCTGCTCCCTCAGCTGCAGACTTTGGGGAACAGAGCGCTCAGCAGACAACGTGAGGCAAAGAAAGGAGAGATTATTTCCTGACATCCCTGCTGACCAGAGGCAGATTTCAGATCAGAACTAGGGGGGGGCGGGGGGAGGCGTGTAAATTCTGGTACTTAGTGTTTCCACAGGGAGACTCAGACTAGGGCTGGAAGGCGCTCCCTCCCCCGCCTGCTCTTTCTGCCCAGAGCCTTGCGCACACTGCAGATATGTTGATGGTCCTGAATGTGTGGCAGGTCAGCTCAAGTTGACCTTGAAGCAGTGTCTCCTCTGGGCTCACACAGGCACCATTCCTGCTACCCTGCAGCACAGTCCCGTGTGCTCCGCAAAGGCTCCTACCCATCTCCTGCGCTGGCCAAGTGCTCCATTCCATCATCACCTTTTCCCAGACTCTCCTGCTTATTGCTGACGTGCAGTGCACTTTTCAGGTGGCACCACGCGCTCTGCCTTTCTGTATTGTTGCAGCAGCACAAGCCTATGTAGCATTTGTCATTTCCAAAAGTCTACTTTTAATTTTTCATGAATAATATTTACTTTACCCCATCCTAACCAAACTTTTATTCATGCGTTCAACTCTCTGCTCTGGTCACTTATTGGAACCATGGAACTTAATGGTGTTCCTAAAACACTTCAACACAAAATCCAGACACAACTGAATCAATTAAAGAAAATGACTGGACTAGAGGGCTTCCCTGGTGGTGCAAGGGGTCGAGTGCCACACTGTGGGGCTTCTGCAACCACTGCAGTGCAAGTTCGATCCCCTGCCAGGGAGCTGACCACATGGCGCAGCAGACCTCTCCTGCCTCGCCTGCTGCTCCCGTCAGCAGTGTGTTTCAGTCAGTCTGCCTGTTCTGTTCCTCACTCTGTCTCTGGTGACTCCTATTACCGCCCCCGCTCCGTGTCTCTGGCCTGTACCCCAGTTGTTGTATGCATAAATAAGATAAAATCTTTTTTTAAAAAAGAAAGAAAACAACTGGACTAGAGTGTGTACCATAAAACTGCATCTTACGGGTGGCAACCATAATCAAAGCTCTCTCCCCCTCACATGTAGTCCTGCTTGTTCCTCTGAACATTCTTATTTGACAGTAATCATAAAGGCTTCAGTGGCTGACTTGAAGCAAACACAGAATGGTCCCTGAGCTCTTTCTTGGCTTTTCAGAGCTCCCCTACAGAGTGATTCCAAATTGTCCCATCTGGGACCAGGGTCCCACTAACTGGTAAGAGAATGTATCCTGAATACTTTCATCCCCACCTACCTGAGCACGCTAGGAAATATTTCTCATGAGTAGAGACTGGCCCTGCCCTGCAACCAGCAAGACAGCAAGTCATTTCCATCCATCCCCAGCCTCTCCCCTTTGCCAAAATACATACTCTTATGGACATACTAACTAAGCCCCATCCACCTTCTCACCTACCCACTGTCCTAGACCTCTTGGGTATTCTGAGTATCTGCTGCCTCCTCCACATAGGGTATGCAGGAAGGGAAGGACTGCTCTCTAACAGCTGTCTAGGTGATGGCCAGCTCTTGTCTTGATTCGTGCCAAATCCTTTGTTACAGACAGAATTGAAAGCCTCATCTCAGCTCTGCCCATGGTATTCTTTCTTTTTAAAAGAACTGTCATTTATTTCCAGGACTTCACCTCTGTATTGCTATACAGGATTAGATCCTTGATTTTCACATCTGTAATTTAGAAATAATAATACCTATTTTAAAGTAGAGTTGTGAAGAATTAGAGTAAGACAGAATTTGGAAATGTACTTATTCCTATCTTTGTGCCAAAAGTATTTCAAAATCATTTAATGTTTAAGTGTCACAGTTATACATTTATTATGGATTATTTTTCTAATATTCTGAACTTCTTCATCTTGATTATTACTTTGTACTTTATTTTCTATTATTAAGAATGCCCCACTCTTTCATTTTAATTTTTCTGATTTATTTTTGCTGACTTTACACCACCCCACCCCCCACACATGCCTTTTAGTTTCCTGTGTCATCTTATTTTAGAAGTGTCCATTGTAAAAGTATATTACTACTAGATTTAGTTTTCTCTTTCAATCTTTCTGAAAAGTATGCCTTTCACAGGTGAAATAAGCCATTACCAGCGTTTGCATTCTCAGAGATCATTTTACATTTAATCTGAGATCATTTTACTTTGTGTCTTATGTGCTTCATTCTCTTACTTATATGTTCTGTGACTCCTTCCTTCTAATACTTTTTAGATTAAATAAAACAAATGTTATAATGGTTACCTTGAAGTTTTTATCTGAATGTTCTCAAAACTGCATTTCCTTAATTTTTGATGTAAAAAATTAAGCAGCACTTAATTCTCCCCAACATGAATTTAAGAAATGATTAGCATGGTGTATGTAGGTGAAAAACCCTACCGCCATAAACATTGTCCAGTCACGTTCTGCGAGCCGGTGGATACCATGTGGGGCGAAGGGTTTTTTCATCAAGTCCTGACTGAAATCCTGACCAATTATACATTGTCCAGTCACGTTCTGCGCGCTGACGTAGTGGCGCAAGACCAGTCTAGTATGAGTTTTACTGAGAAGTGTTGGAGCACGTAGTGGTTTTCGTTTTTGTTTTTCCTTTCTTTCGTGTAGTAAGAAGGTGAGATTTGGACAGTTTGGGATTAGTGCAGCTTAAGGTTGTTTTCAAGACTCCAGATTCTGACTGTCCTTAAGCTTTTATATTTGTATTCTGGCCTGATTTTTGATCTACGGATACAGAGATTATTAAGGCACATTTCTTACTATAAGCTTCTCACAGAATACCAGAGAAAAGGATAAAAAATGGTCACAGATTCTTTGACACTGCCCTTGTGTTTGAATCTGAACTGACTTTGGCCACTAGAACATGGCAGATACTGTTTTTAAGTCCAGGCCTTAGAGATTGGCTGCTCTTGGTTCTTCGCTATAACAGAACTAGTACCACCATGTGAGAAGGCTGGCCAGCGGAGGCCAGTGAGAGACCATAAAGACACAGGGGAGGAAGAGGTGCCCAGCTAAGCTCAGCCTTCCAGCTGTCCCACCAGTGCAGCCATGTGAGCAAAATTTACTAGACTTGCCAAGCAGAGCAGCTGCTCCTGAACTAAGAGAGCCAGTGGATACCATGTGGGGCCAAGGGTTTTTTCATCAAGTCCTGACTGAAATCCTGACCAATTATACTTGCAACAAAATTAAAACGATGATTTCAAGTCACTTTGATTGAGAATAGTTTGTTACCGAGAAATAGATTACCAAGAGAGAATGTAGGTAAAGTGACAATTATGAAACAGTACAAAAAGGCCCTGATAGTGGCTGAGAAAAAATTTCAGTGGTGAATTAAACAACTGTAACAAAAGGCCACTTTTCTATGTAACTAATCCAAACTTAAAAATTGATGTGTGCTTTTTAAACATTTATTTATGTAATCATTAGCAGGGTCTCTTTCTGTCACAAGTGTCAGGAATCTAATTCAAGTAGCATAAGCTAAAAGGGAACTTCTGGGTCTCAAGATTCAGAAGAAGAAATTCCAAGGTAGGGCTCAGAGGACAGGGCAAGTCAAGGGGCCCAGTTCTGGAGGGGCAGCCTCTGCACCCCCCTCAGCTTTCTTCATCAATATCCTTCTCTGCTTGATTCGCATTTTGATCAGGTTCTTCCTGGGGATGTGAAGTGATCTCTTGACAATCCCGGTGGAATAACTCCTTTCCCACTTCATTTTGTGTAGTCTCCAAAGGACTGACTGGCGAAGCTCAGTTCAACCCTATGGTTTGAGGTTGGCAGTTGAAGTTTGGGGATGAAGGAGAAGAGAAAGAGCTTAGACTATTGCTCAGGACTTCTCTCTCTGTTATGGAGTAACTGTCCTGGAACTTACCCATTCAGAAGGACTTCTAGGGAAAAAAATGTAATTGAAAATAAGCAAAATTCAGTGTATTACAAGAAATCACTACTTCAAAGACACAGGTTATTAAAGTATGTTAAAATTATGATTATTATGTTCCTGTTAAATATGAAGCACAGCGTGGACTCTGGTAAAATTAAAATCAAAGGTCTGACCTTAGGAGTCTTCTGGTCTAGTTTGATCATGATACATAATATTTTAATAGTTTTAATAGTTATAAAAGATATAACTGAAAATTATAGCCTAGTTTGGACCAATTTCTGAATTTTGTTGGAAATGTAGTTTTATGAAAAGTTCAAAATGTAGTTACCTTGACTAATACTTGAAAGAAATGCTGAGCCACAATAGCATTCATATTTTAACAAAGACAAAAAATTGATATTATTGATGGAAAATTGAGCAATGAGGGAAACCATTGACATCCTCTCAAACATATAAGCATTTTCATTTCCTTACCAAATTATTTCTTTAAAATCATTTTATAATTTTAAGAAGGATTCTGTTCTATATACTCAGTAAAAGATTGATTATGAGTGAAGACTCTATTGCTTCTGTGTGCACACATAGTCTACTCCAGTGTGCTATGAAGGTAATTTTCTAAAATATTTACTTTGTTCTACCTTCATATGTCATGCACATTTCTTTGGGATTTGGGGGAAGAAGTTTATCTGAAACTCCTGGAGTTTTTAAGGAACTCTTGAAATCTACATTTTTTTCTGCAAACTATGTCTGTGTTGGTTTCTTTTGACTTATTTTACTAGCTTTCAATGACCCTCTGTCAACATGAACTCTGGGTCTGTTTTATATTTGAGATTGTTTTTCCTTGATTGTGTATTGGATTATTGCCTCTTTCCTATTTATTCATCTTAAATTTAGTTTTTTCATCTCTTTGAATTTTTAAAAATCTACAATCAAATGGAACTTTGAAAACTCATGCTCCATACTGCTGCTTTGATTTTTCACAATATTGACTCTGTCTTTAGGGAACTCTGATGCATGTTGTAGTTCTGTGGTTGCATTTCAGTTGTTTATAATCTTTCCTGTTTCAGTTACCAACTACTTTTTATCTCTTCCAGATTTCAGCAACCTATTTTCCATCTCAATTTGTTGTCTCAACAGCTAATCTTTCAACTTTCTTTTTATAGAGTGTTTCTATTCTTGAGTATTACTGAACTTTTAAGCAATATTGAGCAAGAGATTTCAAAATATATTTTTGTGTCCTGCCCTCTATGATGAAAAATAAATGTTTGCTCTTTTATGTCTCAAAATAATTTTTCTGAGCCTCCTGTTTATTTTCTTTTTATTGCTACTCCTCTTTAAGTAGGACAAGAGCTTTTAGGGTCTATAATTTGCCCTTAAAAAGAGCAGAATTCCCTAGCTCCCTTGTTCTTATCTGTTTGAATTTGTATGTTAGATATCAAACAGGAGGATCAATCCAAGTGAAGAATCCTTAGCCACATTTCTGCTGGTTAGTATTTAGTTGTCTAATGAGTATCCTCTAAACTCCCACTGCTCAGTGCACTGGCCTTTATCCACAAGCAGTTCTAAATGAATTTAAATTAAATAAACTTTAAAGTGTGGCCCCTCATTTGCACTAGCCACACTTCAAGCATTCACTAGCCACTGCTCCTAGCCACTGTGTGCAGATGTGGGACCTTACCTATGATTGCAGAACGTTCATTTCATCGTACTGCATGAGTCTGAGATTCTGAGAGTCTAAATAAAATTGTACAGTTAACTAACTATGGAAAGTCTAATGTATTTCTGTAAAATTAAAACATTCTGTGATTTTTTTTTCTCCCATGGTATATAAAATGAAAAACTAATCCTCAGTGAGTCTCAGTCACCTTGTTCCTATATCATCACTGTTTATAATAGTCTTAATATTGTGAGATGCCAAACATTCCAATTTATTAACTTCCCACATTACTTACAGAGAGGAAACACGTTTTTCACTATATGAAGAATGCAATCTTTGGGACTGAAAAATCTACATTCCTTTAAGGATGGAAAGTGATCTGAGGCAGTAGATTAAATGACTTTGCCTCAGTTTTCTGATCTGTAGATTGGACAAATGATACTTACCTTATAAGATTCTTATGGGATGAATAGCCTTGCTGTCGTTTAACAAATAGTAAAAATGACAGTTGTAATTTCTCAAAGATGCATGGAGAGTTGATATTAAAATGGATCTTCCTTTTCTTAGTTTTGTGCTCACTCCTTTTTTTCTTGACTCATCTAAATTGTGTCTTATAGGAGTTCTACTCTAGGGGTTGTTAGTGGTTGGGATCTTGAAAATTGGTGAGGAAGTCAGAAATGGAGCAAGATATAGTTAGTTAACTAGCCAACCAGTTTATGACTTCCCTCATGCTATCTTTTTTGTTTTATACAGAACATCAGAGTATACTCAAAAGACTCACATTAATTGACCTACTGAGAATTTACCATGAGAAGTTTGGGCTGTTGTCTGACTGTGAAATGGAATGTCAAATCTTCCTATAGCTATAAGCATCAGGACAACCCTGCTTTCTCTTTTGTTTCAATATTTAAAAATGATGTCATTATCTCTTGTCAGGTGCAGGAAATATGCATCAAAGGTTGGCACTGGTGAGAAGAATAGCTACAGACGTGGACATGAGAATTCTACCAGGGAAGTGTACCCCTTTAACTTCAAACTCAAAGAAACAAAGGCAAATCCTCCCATTAGGACTTTTTCCTTTTCTCTAAATCAGGGGCTGGAAACTTTTCTTTATAAAAAATCAGATATTGAATTCATAGTCATAAGGTCATATGGTCTCTTTGGCAACTACTCAGTTCTGCCATTGAAGCATAAAACAGCAATTTTCAATGCATAAATAAATGTGGGGCTCTACTCATTAAACTTTATTTATAAAAACTTAAATTTAAATTCCATATCATTTTCATATAACATGAAAAATTATTCTTCTACAGATATTTTAACCTTTTTAAAAATGTGAAAAACTTTCTCAGCTTATAGGCGCTATAAAAGAAAAATCCTATGGGCCAGATTGGGAAAGTGGACCTTGCTTGTTGACCCCCTCCCTTTAAATCACAGATTAGGGCTTTTGAAATAATTCAGGACTGTGAGAGCCTCACACCAATGATGTGAAGTAATGGAGTTTGTTTCCAACCCAGCCATCTCTTTCCCTGCCTGATTTATATGCTGCTTCTATTACAGATATACCTCCATGAAGGGGAGGTGCCATTTTTCCTGCCTCCGCTTGCATGCAACCACCTTTGATTATAGGCCTCCCTCTGCTGAGAACTGGACTTCCTGAGCAGGGGAGCTAATGTAAACCAGGGGCAGAGCTGAGCAGACAGATGAAGCTATATAACAAGGAAGGTAGGTAGGTTATATACCTTCAAGTATATACTTTTAAGGGCTTCTCCAGTTTCTTGTTTCTCCAGCTGTAATTGGACCTAGGGACTTGGGGAGACTTGCAAGGAGACATCTATGGGAGAGATATGTAGAGATACTTAAAAGAGATGTGGATGAGAGACATCTGGGGAGACTGTCCTTGGCAGAGATAATGGCAGCCATTATCTTGATTTGTTCTTTGATTTTGCTCCTTTTATTCCAGACCTACTTTATCCCCTTTTGTTGTTCCTCACCAAAAGATATCTTAGACTTGTGGCAAGTTTTCAGTCTTCAGAGACCCTGCTTCAATCCACTCTATTTGGGTGGATGGTCATTTACCCATGAGGGCATGGTAATTTGGGGTTTTTTAATTGGCAATCTTTCATTAGGAATATCCTCTCTTTTTCTCTCTTTGTAGTGACTCTAATTCTATTAAACATCTTTTACACTAACAGTCTGTTTCCTTTTTCTTTATGCAAGAGATGGCAGATACCCTTTTCCAGCATGCACTCCCTAATAGTTTGGGTCATTGGGTATGCCTCATTCATGCACTAACATTTCTTCTCAGGCTATCCACATTCATTTGTATCTTCAGACAATGCAACAGAGCTAGGGCTATTGCCCAACATACATAGAAAGCAATTACTATGGCACCAGTTTAAAGGAAAAAAAGTTTTTACAAGGTCAACCAGCAAGGAAACAAGAGACAAGACTCATATCTGTCTCTATAATATGAGGACTAGGACTAGTTTTATAGAGATGGGGAAAGTAAAGAAAAATAAGTTAAGAATGTAGAAGTTATGGGCTTGAAAATATCTGATTGGGCAGTTACAAATTGGTCCATATATGGAAAGTTTTTTTCTTTTTCAAATAACCCAATTTTTAGGAATTTGGCCAACAAACCCCTCTTTCTGAATGAAGTTCAGGCAACCCCTTTTCTTTATTCTTCTTAGTTCCATGGTTAGCAAGAAATTTGACTTCAGGTCAATTGCACATGCTCTGGTTGTGTGACTCATGGATAACTGTCAAGTCTTGCCCTCTCTAAAAACAAGCTTGTAAGATAGTTAAAATCTTAACTGTTTTGATCAATGAAGGATTAGCCATGATCTTAAGAACTCACAGTGGCTGTTAGGCTATCAAGAACCTTCAAATGATACACTCCATAAATCTGCCTTCCATTTCCTGCTTCTAGTCCTCATTTTTCCAGCACAGAGGGTTGGGTGGATAGGGTGGTAGTAACTAGAAATTAGCAGGAAATCAATCTTCTTTGAATAATTCACACTGTCAGATGTTTTTAAGACTCCCTCTTCATTTTTGTAAATCTCTTCTCCTCCTTTAAAAATTCAAAATCACTTTTGAATTAGAATAATGAGTTGAAAATAATTAGAACAGCGTCAGATTCACCCTGCTTACTTTTGGTCCTTCTGCTGCCTCTGACATTTCCTCATCAAGCAGGCCAAAAAGAAGGCAGTCCATGATTGACACCCCATCTTAGAAAAATTACCCACCCAGTCACTGGAATCTCCAGTCCTACTCCAGTGCCCTTTCTGAAAGACCTGTAGACATGTTTCTCTGTTGCAGTAAAGAAAGTAACAACAACAAAAAAAGAAACCACAGGCCCAAAATGGTGTCTTCATGCTGATGCCACCAGGACTTAATATCTAACCTAATTGCAGTTTCAGCCTTTCTCAAAAGTTGAATATTAAACCTGTGTATCTAGGGTTTGCTGGTTAGCATCAGTGAGGTATCTGCAGGGTAAGAACCTCCCTCTACCCCCAAGGCTTTACCTTTAGGAAGTGGCTTTGCCTATAGTAATCTTTCTTTTCTTTTGCTAATGACTTTGTCCTACCCTTTTACTGGTTATAAAAATCTTCCATTTTGAATAACTTTTTCACTGCTTTTCTACTTGCTGCATGGGATGATGTCTGATTCATATATCATTTAATAAAACCAATTAGATCTTTAAAATTAAGTGGATTTTGGATAGTTAACACTTTCCTGTTCACACAGCCAGATTGGCTAGACTCTGAGTGCCAAGAGCTTGTCTTATTTAGGGTTCCAAATTCTGAGAGACTCCTAACACGAGATAGGTGCTCCAGTATGCAAAGGCCATGGCTTCAGCAGCATTGGGCAACATTTCCTGACTGTACCCAGCCCCAGGCCACTCCAGAGAACTGGGACACCCTACCCTCCCATTCCTATAACCAGAAATAACAGCTCGCAATTCAGTCTGGCAGGGCAAGAGGGTGAAATCTTCAAAGCTAGTCCTGTAATAAGAACCCAAAGCATGGAAAACCAATAAAAGTGTAAGAGTTCCAGTTTTACTACTACGATTAAATAAATAAATAAATAAAGTACAACAAAGTCACTCAAACGCTGTGGTCCTAGACAGTCTATAAAATAGGAACGGGATTAGATCAGTGTTTCTCCTCATGGGTCAAGGAAACAGGAGAGGCGGGCACTCAGAAATGCACTTGAATCCACTGAGGTTCATGCTCTCAATAAATGCATCCTTCCCTCACTCCAAATGACAGTTTGGATGGAGTATAGGCAGAGATGAGAAAATTCCAAGCTAGGTAGAAGCCCTGGGCTAAATCCTCCTGAAGCCTCCTAGGGTTCTGCCCTTCAATGATTTTGTGAAAGGAATGGAGTCAACAGTGTTAGGGTTCTGTTCATCCTTAATAATCTGCTGTTCATTAGTGGAACAGCAGTTTGAAACAATGAAACACTGAGAAACTTAGTTTATATTGATTTGGTTTTTTAACAAATCAGTTTGTAAGCAGTTGATTCCCTGTAGCCTCTCTTCTTTGAGATGACTCGTGCCACTTGGCACTGTTCTGGCTCCCTCCCTCCCTCTGTGAGAGGAACATGTTAGTGTCCTGCAGAAGAATCCCAACAAGAAGCTACATATCATGGAAGTAGCACATTGAATCTAAGACAAGGTCTATTCCAATGGGGCCAGCTATTGCTGAGGGCAAACCTGGCTTCTGGCAGTAGTAGAATGGGTGCCTCGGCAGTGTTCAGATTCTTTTGTTACACTACGCTATTGCTGTCACTTGTAAGATATTCTTGGTCTCTTGTTGGTTTTCTGATAAGAGAAAGCTATTCTAATAGATTCATGTAAATTCTGTTCTGTGGTATGTGTCACACAGCTAATGCCTCATTGAATGTCTGTCCTCTCCACTAGAGTGTAAGCTCCATGTGGGTAGGGATTTTGTCCATCATGTTCTACTCTGTCCAGCATGGTACCCCGCATGCCATGGAAACTTAATAAAAACTTGTTGCATATGGATGGTGCCTTGTTTAAAGACTCTTTGTTTGTAAATACTTTGCTCCAAAAACAGATTTTCTCCAAACCCCACCAGTCTAGAAAGTTTAATAATTCCCTTGTTCCATAATTCCTTGCTCAACTCAAATCTATGGACTCTCCCAGTGCCCCAAATCCCCATTCCTATGGTAAGAGGAAATGCTATCCCCCAGTTGTTTCTTTCATCTTCTGTCCTCCTTTATCTTTCCTTCCTGCATCATTTTTCATGTCCCCCATCCTCCCAGGTATCCTGTGGCTTATGCCATCACAGGCTCAGCAATGATGTATAACTTCTCTACATGGGGAACTGCCCAAAATTGTTTCAGGGATTTGAAAACCTGGTATGACTCAGTAAGAGTGAGTAAATAAAGAGATGTAGCTTTAAGGTGACCAAAAATGTAAGGACATAGAAATAGACATAGGAGAGATAAGTTAAGAAGACAACTAGAAGACAACTAAAACAATCCCCCTCCCCTATAACCAATCAAAAATGTTGCAATACCCAAAAGATAAAAAAGGTAGAAGAAAAGAATGTTTGGATTTGCAGTCAAAGTACTGAAGGTGGGTTTTGATTTTTCTAGCCCTCTATTACCTCTATTACCCTACCTCAATCGTCATAAGGCATTCATTTTCAAGCTCTGGGGTGGGCCAAAGGAAAGGCCAGTGGAAATCATAACCAACATGAGATTGCTCACACCTGGTATTTTGTGTCCTTGGACTACTTCACTCTCCAGTCTCTGTAGTCTCAGTAGCCAAGGCTAATGTGTTTCTATCAGTCCCTAAGCACCGAGGGCTTTTCAGGGCTGGCAGGGCAAATAAAAGTCCTGAGTAAGGAGTGAAAGAAGACCCAGTGATCTTTAGAAGTACTTTACGCATTGAGAGGAAGTCAACAAAAATGAGGATAAGAACATTTTAAAGCAAGTTGACTTGTATTTATCTGTATTTATCCAAGTTCACAGAGCTCTTAGCAGGTTGCAAATTAATACTTCAGGCCAGATTCTAGATAAGCCACAGGAGACCAACAAGAATCTACAAGCCTGGAAACTGAGAAAGCCTAATGGATCAGCTGTCACTTCCTCTGTGTGGCTGGCAGAGTTTGTGTCAACCATTTCTCCACATTATTAAAGTCATGGAGTATTTTACATCTCTCAATAACATTCACCATTTGGCAGGCTGAAACATGCTTCTTTCCCTGACAATTTGCAAGACTGTGTCTTTGCTGGTAACCCAGCACAGTCCTGATTTTATTCTCTCTCCTGGGCCAGTAAGAACATAGCAGGCGAGATCCAGAATATACCTTTAAATATTGATCAGGAAAAGATAAACTGTAGATTTGGGGAACTGAAAGGGACTTCTGAGCAGGAGTGGACTGACAAGGGAGTGAGGGGCTGGTTTGAGCCCACCCTCCAAAAGAGGGAAACAAGGGAGTTCATGATCTAGAGAGAATTTCCCAAAGATAGAAAAGGAACAATGGTCATTGCTTTTTATCATCCACCCACTGGTAATACCAAACAATGCTCCTCCCACTGGGGCCTCCTGTTTCCTCAGCCCCTCTTGTGGTGCAGTTGCTCAAGAGTGAATTTAATCATATTTCTCATTTACTGATGAAGGAATGAAACCCAGGTATCTTGCCAAAGACCCTTGGCTAGAGGGGCTCACAGAGCACAGTTCTCTTTGCTGCCCACCCCCCCCCCCAAGGCCCTCCTCATTATGCTGCCTGACCCCTGGGTGAAACCACTGGGTGAACTTAATCAGAGGACAAAATTGAATCATGGTAAACAAATTAAGACTCTAAAAATCCTGGAAGAAAGCCCAGCAACTGCCCTCAGCCCCTGCCTTGTTTACAAACCATATTTGAGAATTTTTTAATCTTAAAGCTATTTTATTTCTATCCTATCCCTGATTTAAATAAAAATAGCTTTTCTTTCCACATTAAAGACCAACTATTTTCATAGATTCATTTCCATTTTAAAATGATTGTGAGACTCTGGTTTTCTTCGTCACTGTGTAGTGGTTGATTATAAACTCAGGTGTGCAAAGAAAATCATATTTTTTTCATTAAAGAGTCAGCTTAATTGAGACTCACACCAAGCAGGTAGGAGACTCAGCTCAAAGATTCATCTCTCCAATTTCACAAGTTCAGCCATAGCATCTTCTCTGTGGTTGACCTACCCTGCTTGGAGTCCCCTGCTTTCTTGCTCCACATTCAGCACCTTAGCCTCTTCTCCAACACAGAGAATGACATTCTTTTCCATTGCATTTAGTAGGCGTTTTGTTACTGCATTTCCTGACATTTTGTATTTATTATCACTTGTGATTCTTTTTATTTTGAAACGAATTATTTCTCTCTAGGGCTTTTAGGATCAGAAACATGTTATTTAAGAACCAACTGGAAAAAGAATTAATCCAAGGAAATGAATCCACAAGCCAAGAGAAATGTGAGTGTGGGAGAAATTTGACCATCACCCAAGTCAGGAGGGATTTTATTATATTTGATTTATCCACAGAGGACATTGAATTCATTATCCTGACTGTCACAGCTCCCTGAGTTATTTCCTATTCTGACCTCCCTCAGCCCACATCACCTGCCTTTCATAGAAAAGTTAAATAATTTGTTTATGCCGAATCTTTGCCTTCACTCACTACCTCCACATGACAAGCATTTGTCAAATGCCAATTCTTTCTCCACCTGCTTTGCAGATATGTATAGAAGGCATGGAGAAGAGGTGGGCAGGGCACACAGAGCTAGAAGGAATGGAAAAACAAGTGTGCGGTGATGTGGTCACGTGGTGAGGTCATAGGGAGAACAACGTTAGGCTTAAAGATTGACATCCAGACTCACTCCCTGAGATGTACTTCAGGAAGTGAAAAGAGTAACTTGAATCCCTTCTATCCCTGTGCTGCTTAACAATTTACATAACCTTCTCACATAAATAACCTCCTTTATTCCTCACAGGTCTTTGTGAGTTGGGTAATTTACAGCTAAGGAAACTGAATTTTAGCAGAAAGTGACCTAACCTGGACCATTTAGATTCTTAGCAAATTGGGGCTCAAATATCAGACCCCTTTCTCTTAATCCTTATGACTTGGAGCCTAATATGGTGGAGAGAAAAACAGATTTTGGAACTAGCAGTACCTTGACTCAAATCTGAGCTCCAGTACCTATTAGTTCTGTTACTTTGAGAGAATTCTTTAATAATGTGCTGTTGGGAATTGACCCCATTTTCCAAAACTTTGTGAAGATTAAATAAGTTAATATAAATAAATCCCTCAGCACAAAAGTTGACTTTTGAAAGGGGCTGAATCTCTAAGACTAGGAAGGCCCACATTTGTGCTAGGAAATAGACACAGACAATTAAAACAAGTAAACAGATACAGTTTTGATAAGAAGCTTTTAGTTCTCCAGGCTCTATTTCCTACCTTTTCAAATGAATTAAGGAAGCTTTAGCCTTAAGATAAACTTACAATCCTTGCCTAGCAGCATGTCATAGCCTGGGATGACAGAACAAGTTGCTCCTATGACAGACATCTCCATGAAAGGGGAAGATCGTGTGTCCCTTACCCCCATTTACAGGCAACTTCTTCGGAATAGCTACTAGGAACTAGGTGCACAGCTGAGTGGTCCGGTGAGGCTGTGTAACAAGGAAGGTGGGCTCGGGAGAGATGTGGAGAAGAGGGGCTGTTTGCTTCTCGCCTTTGGACTTGCACCAGGGACTTGGTGATGTGGTAGAGACACGTGGAGGAGAAACACAGAGAGTCACTTTGAAGAGATGTGTGGGGAGGCTGACAGTAGCAGCCATTACCTTTATTTGTGCTTTGATTTTGCCCATTCCAGGCTTGTCTGGCCCCTTTCTCTCTTTTCTGATGGTCCCCTGCCCGAAGATACTTTAGACTTGTGGCAAACTTTCAGGTCTCTATGCTGACCTTTGGGGTGCAAAAGCAAGCAAAGCAATTTATCCTGCTAAAGTTTCCAGATACTTACTCCACCTCTACTTTGACAGAGCACTGAAAGAGCAGAAGAAACTAGGAACTCTGGCTTCCCCATTGAAGGACACCAGACCCCACAACTAGGGATATCCTTGTGCAGCCCTGACCTGAAGCTGTTGTCCCTCTTTGGGCTGACCCTCTTTGAGCATTTGCCCATAACAGGGTGGGTAACCTTGTGTGTCTTTTTGGGAAACTGCTATCCTTTCTTCTCCCTCTCTGTGCACACTAATCCTATCAAAGTTGCTTTACACCAATAGTATGCTTTGTCCGATGGCTGGATCACATTATAGCACCAAAGTTTGGGGGTCCCTCATTCACATGATAACACTCCTTCAAGCTTAGTGCTTTATAGTGGAAGCTGCTTTGTATACATGTGTGCAATTCTGCAGTAGGGTTCAGAATTCAGGAGATTTTATTTCTGTGTGGTCATATGTTTGAACAAGCTGCTAAACAGTATTTGGAATGGAATGATTTGTTTTGATTCCATTTTGGAGATTGGCAGGTAATTTCTCTTGAAAATTCCAAGTTAAATTGACCTCAATTAGAATAGTGACAAATATCTGGGGAGATGAGGAGAAAGTTACTTAGAAGTATCTGAACCTCAGAGGACAACATGGCCAGGCAGATTCAGGTCAGGGCTGCACAAGGATATCCCTAGTTGTGGGGTCTGGTGTCTTTCAATGGGGAAGCCAGAGTTCCTGGCTTCTTCTGCTCCTTCACTGCTCTGTCAAAGTGGAGGTGTAATAAGCATCCGGAAACTTTGGAAGGATAAATTGCTTTTCTTGCTTCATCTACTTCCACAGTCCACTCTGTGGACTGGGACATCCACAGTCCACTCTGTGGACAGGGATAGTCTCTGCCTGGACAGGGCAGCAGGTGTGACTTGGGATGGAAGTCTACCCTCGTGCTGCATGGCCATTACCAACTGTTGTGTCTGCCTCATTCAGGCTAAAATATCAGGAAGCTTATATTTTTCAGACCTAAAACACAGGGTGAAAAAAAAGTGTTAGTTATTGTCTTTTCTGAAGACTACCACTCTTGAGTATTAGGGCTGATTTTTAGCCTTCAAACCTAAGAAGAACACCTCAAGGGTCTATAGAAGCCCTGGGAATGAACTGTTACGTGAATACAATAATTTGGGGATGGGGCAGAAGGACAAACCTGTATCTGTCTTTACTGAGGTATCTGTGGACATGACTGACCACACATACATGCATTTTTTTTATAAATTTATTTATTTAATTATATTTGACATTGTTTATATTCCCCAGGGAGTTCCCACCACCATTCCACCTGTGCACCATCACCTCGGTCCCTTGTGCTCTTTCTGCCCTCATCCCCGTCTTTGCCCTGATCCCCTTCCCCTCTCCCCCCATGGTCCCTTTAGTTTATCTTTGACCTTTTGGTCTTGTTGAGTTTTTTGTTTGCTTTTGGTTGTAATTGCCCATTCCCTTGAGCTTCTTCTTCTTCTTCTTCTTTTTTTTTGTTGTTGTTGCTCTTTCATATTCCTGAAAGAGCCATCCGATATTTTTCTCTTGTCTTCTGACTTGTTTCACTGAGTATAATTCCTTCTAGCTCCATCTATGTTTCTATAAATGTCCCTAGTTTCTCATTTTTGATTGGTGAATAATATTCCATTGTGCATATGTACCACGCTGCCTGATCTAGTCATCTACTTTTGGGCATTTGGGTTATTATATTGGAAATAGCCATACCAAACTGAAGATGAGGATCCATATGCCACTGCTAAGTCATGCTTTCTGCTAAAGAAGTCAAAGTTGTGGATCCAAAGTCCATTGCATGTGGTTACTTAATAGAAGCAAAAAACTCTTTTTTTGCCAGTCTTGGGGGGGCCTTATATACCTAAAAGTGGTTATGTAAATGTATTTTATTGGTCACTAGAGAAGCCTCATGAAACTGTATAAATGGAACCACACAAAACCCTACCACCAGAAGGAATGCAGCTCAAAGTATGTTATATGAGTAAGAAAATCAGAACTGATCACTTCTTTGAATGTATTTCAAAGTCATAGCAGCCTGATAGTTTACACACTCCATTGTTCACACTGAACATTTATTTGTTAAGAAAATATTTATTATTCATCTTCTGTGGAGGTGGGTGCTCTGGCAGAAATCAAAAAAACAAAAGGTTGGATCCCAATGAAATTAATCTATCAGCATGTAGTAGTAGAAGCATGGAAAATGAGTAACTACAGAAGTAAATATAAAAGCACCAAGATAGAAGAGTAGGCAATAAATGCTAGGAAAATTCCTCTTAGGCTGGGCTGGCTAAAGGAAGTTGAGAGACGAAGTGAGCAGGATTCAGTAAATGGGTCAGACTAGCTGGAGCAGCAGCAAGGGAGTGTCCAGGTAGAAACCAGTCTCCAAACAGTGGTCACAGCATGGGCAGGTGTAAGATGAAAACTAGCAGGCGTGGTTACAGCCGGTTGACTAATGTCAGTGGCAATGGTTTGTTCGACTAAATGAGAGATCAGGTGAGAAAAAATTAGCTTGAATGCTGAATTAAAGGATTAAGACTCTATTTTCTAATAAAGCCAAGTCCTTGAGGACTGTTAGAAAGGGGAATAGCATGATTAAAAAATAGAGATTGTTAAACTTTAAGAAAATTAATCTGGTACTATACAGACTAATAATGGGAGAGACACTGGAGAGAGAGAAGCTGTTAAGTGGATGATAGAGGAGTTGAAACAATAAGAGCTAAACTAACCTGGTTGTATAAGATTTGGAAAATGCACTAATGATAGAATAGAGGCATAATTATTAGGACTTAATGATGATTTAGATATAAGAAAGTTAAGGGTGGATTTCAAATTTAACAAAGTTTTCAGATGAGATGTCTGAAAGTGTCAGTAAAAATTCATCACCCTGATGGTGCACTGGTGAAATGGTGGTGTGAAATCTGTGGGGACCACAATTGATGTCAAATATAAATAGATAAATAAATAGATGATAGATAGATAGATAGATAGATAGATAGATAGATAGATAGATAGATAGATAGATAGAAGAAAGAAAGGAAAAGGAAGGAAGGAAGGAAGGAAGGAAGGAAGGAAGGAAGGAAGGAA
>JAGFMF010011796.1:4843659-4872168 GCA_019455555.1 Galemys pyrenaicus | reverse complement strand
AGGAAGGAAGGAAGGAAGGAAGGAAGGAAGGAAGGAAGGAAGGAAGGAAGGAAGGAAGGAAGGAAGGAAGGAAGGAAGGAAGGAAGAAAGAAAGAAAGACTCATCGCTCTGGGAGGTGCATTTGGAAGCATTTCCATTCAAGCAGGTGGCACTTTGCTCAGCTACTGCTTGCCGGTGCCTGCCCATGCTCTGCTCAGCTGAAGGCTTGCGAGGTGTGCCTAGGCTGACTCAGTCCTGCCTACATCTTGTACTGGGGGGAACTCTGGCATCATTTCCTCCAGGGGGCAGCCTTGCCAGAACCCCTTCTCCCAGGGGCCAGCTCCATGGCTGCAGTTACGTAAGGCTGCTGCTCAAGTCTCCACTTTGAGTAACCAGGTCCCTGACTGACCTTCTTTCCTATAATAAAATTGTGATGTTCCTATTCCAGGTCTCATGTTCCCGTGGGGGTGGGAACTCATTTTTGAGATCAAATTGACATCAGTGAACTGTGTACCAATTTCCTGCTGCATTTTAGTCCCAGGCTGTATCTTATTTCTGGCTTATTCTGCCTTATCTGGACTTACCACTTTGATTGTAATTCCGATACCGTCTTGATACTAAGAATGGTTGCCCCTCAGCCCTTCATCTACAATTACATTAGACCCCTCAATTATATATGCCAGTTTGGGGTGGATTTGACGTTGCATCAGTCCTTAGCAGAGGGAGGTTATGAGCTGGGTCTTTTTCTTCTCCTGAGATTTTTAATCCTTATTTTACCCCACTGATTTCCCCCGGTCTCTATTGGTATCAGAACCAAATCACCGTAGCCTATACATCTCGTGAGATACATGACTGTGGCTATTCTCTTAGTTTGCCCAAACCAAGGTTGGTGGTGATAGCATGACATACATTTCAAAACATTCAAGAGGGAGCTCAACATAAGATATCAAAGCTGATGCAGAAGGTCAGAGCCAGACCTCAGGCACAGGAGTCCTCCCAAGGGACACATGTGTCATTACAGTCACCGCAGAAGGAAGGGTCAGACAGGCACGAACAAGTGAATCAGCAGAAAGCTCCATCAGCAAAACGTCACATCAAAAACTGTCCCATAACTTGCTATTTTAAAACACACACATGCACTGGTGAGAAGCAGCTGTATTTTAGAGACGGCAGAACACCATTCCTACCTCAATTAATTTTGAGAAAAGATTTTAAAATGAGCAGAGGTTAAAAGTCTGAATACCAAGAAAGCATAACACTAGAGAAATAGAAGAAGAAAAGATGTTTGAGAGCAGGGTCTGGTGCAGAGTGGAGTGTGGGTGATGGGGGTGAAAAATCCTTTCGATGAAGTGAGAATACAATCAGTTCTGCTTCTCTCTGACAGGAGGGGCTGCGCTTTCCCATCCCTACAACCTTTCTTCATAAAAAGTTTGTGATAACAAATTAGTATCCTTGTACAGAAGGTTTGGTGGGAGGACTTCTCAGCTTGGCCATGCTAATGAGAGAATGGGAATTGCATGAGTTTTCTTGGTGGGCACCATGGCCATGGAAGCTTTCATGCTTATGTGCCTGTATCCACAGGACTAAATCTCACAGGGCAGGAAAAGAGAACAAGTGAAACATTTCCAATTCAATAGCAAACAAAATACATCACGGCCTTGAGCCAGCAGATATTCTGAGACCAGTCTTGTTCCTATTCCCTTAAATGTAACCAGCTGGAAGTCTTTTTTAAAGTGCTGTACTATTCAGTACTATTCAACCTCTGAGATGAAGGACTTGCCATTTAATGGGGAAGCTACTTTTCAGTGTAGAGATGTTGCACTAAGGTCTTACCTTAGCTCTTCTCCAGGGATTCTCATTGCTTCTTAATAAAATAGACTTGAAAGTGTGAAGGCAGATTGATATGCAGATATGAGGAATATAAGACTATTCTACACCTTCAGGACCTCGGACACCTTCGATGAAGTCAAAAGAAAACATCTGAACCTCTATTTCACAGGCATTATGAGTTTCTGCTGAAAAATTACAGAAAATAATTAGGATTAAATAGTTGTAGAGCTATTTAATTAAGCTGTGAGTGAAAGAAGGTTTGAGTATGCTAAGAAGATTAATAGGTCTGGAACTAAACATGCTACCCTAAGTTGTAAACCCCAGTTCACTTTCTTCTAGGAAAGAATAATACTCCAGGGAACATTGTGCCTGAGTTCCAGCCACTCTACTATTTGAGGGCTGAGACTGAGGCATTTGATGGATGAGTATGGGCAAGGGGATCACACTGAAGACCAAAAGACATGAGTTCAAGTCCTGTCTCTAGTCTTAACTATTTGTGCGATTCTGTGCAATGTGCCAAAAGTCTCTGACTCTCAGTTTTCTTATCAGGAAAGTGAATATATTTACATGTGCCTTAAGATTGTCACAAGATTTGACTGAATTAATACATGAGAAAAGCTGGTAAGCCATGCAAGCACCAGGAAAAGGTAAGGCATTCAGACTGCACAGCACAGACAAACGCCGGAGGCATAAAAGCCAGATTCCTGCTGTCTCAACCAAATTCATGCTCAAGTTCTTTCACTTTGTAAAAAGGTTTCAGCATTTCATTGACTTTTCCTGGTCTTAATGTGTGGGTGTTTATTGGGTACACACATAATTACATACAACCTTTGAGAGGATAACTTTCTAGCTCTGCACTTACTTGCATATGCACTTGTCTGTATGCATCTCGCTGTACATACCTGGGAGACACAATTAATTAAGAATGAGGAGAGGAAAGAGATATTTGTGTCTGTTACATATACATTGATGTTCTTTGTGAAGTTTTTAAGATTTCTTTCAGGGAGAGAGGACAGAGCGGAGCTCTGCTTCTATAGCAAACCAAGAGAAAGGATTATTGCTTAGAGTCAATGTAAAAACCACCGTCCATTCTCTCAGGATTCAAGCTGGACACGCCTCCCACAGCTTCCTACTTCATCAGAATTTTGGGCTTCTGGAGGTCATACATTGGTATAATATTTTGTCCAGTCATTAAGAGGAAACATGGGCATAGCGGGACACTTCCCCAGTGGTCTCATGGGCTGTCCCCATCTACTATCCTGCCCACCTTCAGTAATCTCACTGGCTACACTTTCCACTAGGTGTACCCACAGATAAGCTGCTGAGTTTTAAAAGAATGGAAGATACAAGCAGGGTCAGATTGAGGAAATCTGTATTTTCTGGGATTTGCATCATGAAAGCAGAGTTGTTGGGTACAAACATTAGCCTACTTGATAAAGTGGTTATTTTGATTTTTAGCTAAAGGTTAAAAAAAAAGCATCAAGTTTAAAGAAATAACTAGGTCTTAAGCCAAAACCAGATCTTAAAGTGGAAAGAATCTCTCAGATTCCCACATTAAGGACATTTATTGTTTGTTGGGATATGAGTGTATCATTGACAGTCTCTTTTACTGAATATCTTTATTATTCTTCCACTTTTGCCTCAGTTGTTTTAACAGCTCTGCTTTTCTGCTATCACACTCAAGTAAGTTATATACTGAATTCAAAGTTTTGAGTAATTCTATTTTTAAAAGAGATATGGGCCATTCCAGGACCTCCCTTCTGATCAGCAGGCAAATACAAAAATGTTTCATGTTTTGGTGAAACCACCAAAACTGAAAATAGCCATATTGATTGCTTCCAGTGTTTGCTGAGTGGAACACTGATTCGTGAATAGTGAAATGGCAACATTACTCAGAAAAAAAAAAATGCAAGTAGATCTTATGGTTCATAGGAATGTATTGACACAAAATCACTTTGTTCCTTGTAATTGGGAAGAAAACCCAACAATCACTGTTTTCTTCTTTAAAAAATAATTGTAGCTTATCAGAGTCTCAAGAATGGTCCAGGGCAGAGACCAGAGAGTGAGACAGTTTCTGGGAGTGGGGTGAAAATGGTGTCAGGTCTTTGTTAAATCACAGAATTCTGTCGTTCTCAGGCTCAGGCATGTGTGCGTGGACCATGAAATGGGACCTTATTGGCCAGAATGTGCTCAGAAAGAGATGCCAACATTCATTCTGGGGTCCCATTTGGTCAAGATGGCAAGTCTATGGATGTTTTCAAGGCACAGTGTCCACTGGTTTGTGACAAAGAATCACAGCACAAAGGGGGGAATTTGGGGGCTGAGATTTCCCTCCTCATAGACTCTGTGCTCCCTGCTCTAATTCAATCTTTTAGAATCAAATATTTGAGGGGGACAAAACCAACACATAAGAAACTATTAATGAGCTATTGATAGTAGCATATGAGTGTGATGAGTAAGATACCAAAAGTTACACAGTTAAGCAAAATGCAAAGGAACTCCATTGTCAGAAGGTTTCTACCATAAAATTTGAACCTTATGGATCAGATTATATATACTTAGATCTATCATTTTTGTTGGATGAAATGTTAAGTGAGCTCTCTTTTACCACTCCTCTGCATCTACCATCAGCCTTCCCATTCTGGAAATCTCCCAAATCCCATTGCCAAATGCCTACTTCATTTCAGTTAGGCAGTGAGAAATTGCTTCCAGATCCTGGCCTATTTTGTTTACTCCAAGATCAAGTCAAAACAAAGGGTAGTCTTGGTGAACCTAGTCAGAAGGACAAAATTTCCTCCTATAAATAGCTAAGGTCACACACCAAAATAATTTTATCACTATGATCATCTTGCTTTTGTTTAAGTAAAACCCACATATTTTGAGGTAGACGAAAGAATACTGCAGCTAATGAAGGAAGGACCCCCAACCTCTTTTAATCTCATTATAAACACTGCTTAGAAATATAAACATCGTTACACAAGAATTTAATTTTCCCCACTTTGCTTTCCAAATCGGTGGTAATGTTCCAGTCCCCAATGCTCAATTTGGAAAGATTCAATGAACCTGTGTACTGAAAATGAATAACACCACAATCAGATCCTGAGCCCTCCTGAAGCTGCTAAACCGCAATATATATGTTTTTAATATTAGTTGATGTAGATTTAATATAAACCAAGTAGCCTAGTTAATTAAACGTGTTGCTAGGAATATTTTCAAAGCTTAATTTAAAGTCATATTCAATGGCCTTGGGCATCATTTTCATATCACTGGAGTATTATCTGTTCATCTTGGATGAGTAATAAACACTGGGAAAGAGACAGTGAATAGTGTGTGTCTTCTTCACTTTCCTAATACTAGCTATTTACAACACAAAACAAAAACAGTGAATCTTTAGGAGTTATCTTCCTGGTAACCAAGTGTTCTCATTTTTTCTCTCTCTCTCTCTTTCTCTCACTCTCACTCACTCACTCACTTGTACGTGTGCATTCTCAGAATCATAATTACAACAAGTATCCTCCAATAAAGCAACATCTGAAAAGCAAAGTTACTGTGGCTGGACAGTAGAGATTTAGTCTCTCATAATATAATTGGCAATGTTTGGAGACCATTTTTATTGTTACAATGGGGGTGGGTGGTGGTTTTATGACATTTAATGGGTAGAAAATAGAGATGTTGCTCAACACTCCAAATGCATAAGACAGCCTCCTACCATCGGGGATTAGCCTATTAAAAATGGTCAGTAATTCTGAGGTTAAGGAACTCTGTTCTAGAGAATCACTTTGCTAATTCTCAAATGTCCCAGGTATATTAAAGGCAGCATCTTAGAAAACAAAGGTTTCCTCTCCTGAAATGTGGACACACACATGGTTTTGCACATATGCACATGTGCCTGGTTTGGTTCTTCAAGGAACAACTCTAGCACAGCTTTCTTCATTGGTTTTCTTTGGTGTTCCTGTGCAAAGGAGTATCTTCTACCCCTGTGCTTATAGACAGACACTACTGCAACATAATGTAAACCAAACCCACTTCATTTATATTAATTAACCAAAATAAATACATATCTAAATCTTCTTCACTTAGCCCATATGATCCTCTTCTTCCTTGCCTGACAAGACAAGAAAACAATATAGAGCTTGGTTTGAATAAGGGCTTAGCACTTCCTTGCTTGTGGATGGAATGGCATTTACTTACTTGTGTTTATCCATTTGTTTAGATTTACAATCATTTGCCTCCTTAACTAAAGTAAAAAAAAAAAAGAAGATAATGATCAAGTCACAATAAAAGACACTTAAAAATAGCCACAACACAGGTAATTATCTGTGCTTCTGTCAACTGGGTATGGATGAGAGGCTCCCATGATCACTGCCTCAAGGTCTATTACTATGCTAGAGCTACTCAACAAAACTCAGGAAACACTTATTGAACTACCAACTTATTGAAATATATGATGAAGGACACAGATCAACAGTCAGTTGAGAGAGATGCACTGGACAGGTGTATAAGAAGGTGTCTAGGTGTATAGGAAGGAATGCAGAGCTTTGTGCCTTCTCTAGGTACTCCACTTTACCATACCTCACCAACTTGGAGAGTTTCTCTAAACCCTATACTTCTGGGATTTCATGGAGGCATGAATGAGCACCAATTCCATGTTCAGCTTTATACTTTCTCAAGAAAATGGTGGGTGGGCCGAAAAGTGCTGGCTTCTAACTAGTCCCCATTCAGGAATCATCCAGAATCACATCCAGAGTGCTCTCAGTAGAACAAATGACACTCTATCACCAGGAAACTACAAGGGTTTCAGGAACCCTATGTCAAGAACAAGGCTGAAATGAATATATATTTTCTATTATCTTACAAAATAATAGTAGAAAAATTTCAAGTAAGTAATAATGCAAAGGCCTTTCTTAGTGGAGGGGGAATAAGGAAACAAAAATCAACACATTAAGAACACATGATAAAGACAAGTCACCATCATTCATTTGGTCAAGTTGAGCTTTCAGATGAACTGGGTGAGGGAACAGCTAAAGTTATATATTGAGGTTAGATGGTGAAGAGCCTTGTAAGTCATGCCAAGTACTTTGGCTTTTGTCTATAGTGTTTAAGAAGGGGACGTCTCTTTCTGCATATACAAGAACCCGTGGATGATAACAGGAAAGCTTGCACCTGAAGAAAATATTGGAGTTTGGGGGCAAAAGGGAGTGTGGGGGAGTTTGATGGCCAAAGGAGTTATAATCCAACCAAGAAATATCAGCTTGTTTAAATAGAAACTGAATCCACAGGTCTGGATGTTATCCTTCTCCAAGCAAGGGGAAGAGAGACAGTCAAGGAGGGACAATGAAGACACAGATGGAGTGTTACTAACAACACTTTTTGGCACTGGCACATCAATCAGAGGGATCCTTTCCTTTCCAGTGGCAAGAGTTCATAAGGGTGTGTACCTTTCTGCTGTGGTGGCCAAGCGGTGAACAGAAGTCTCTAGAACTCACAGTGATTTCTGTCAATCACCCCTTGCTTCCCAACTTCCTTGACAGAGCTAATAATGACAAGCAGGAGTTACTGGGCTTCAAAGAGCTATGAGAAAATGTAGGCACCAATAAGACCATAGATATGGGTCTACAGGTGCGAGACCATAGACAGACCTAGTCTGTCACTTTTGAATAATTAAGCTTCTTTCCAACAAATGTGGCAATGTCTTGTTAACTTTTCTTTCATCATTGAGAAGAAATTCCTTAGTTCCTCATTTACCTTTCCAACTCCTTGTTTTAAAGATATGGTTTTGTTGGGTGTTTTTTATTTGTTTTGTTTTTGTCAACTATAAAGTGATAGCACCTTATGTGGGAAATTCAGAATAAACATAAACCAATACATGAGAGCTAATATATGAATCCCAATACATGAGAGCTTATATAAGAGAATGAATGCTATAGTCTGATGAAGACTTCATACTTATCGTGTGCCATGGCTAATTTAGTATTTTTGTATTTTGCTAAAAATACTATCACTAAATAAGTTTCATGAATTAGAAAGGAAGATGATCCCCACTATCACAAACCCTTAGCTACCTACTCTCAGATGATCTGACACCATGCAATGATGAGTTAGTCCCAACAAGATATGTACCTTAGTCCCAAGAAGACATGTACCAACTCACAACATGGGGATTTAGTGTATCTTCTGGTGTGGTGCTAAGTAAATGTATTGCATTGAGTGTCCCTTTTATAAGAGCATGTGAATTGTTGACTTTCCTTTCCAGTCTGTTGAACCAAAGGCAGAAGCTGTTTAAGGCAATGACTGCCTGGTCACCATTCCATGTGGCTATTCACCATAATGTTAAGTACCATAGACCCACTTTCTACTGGTAGCCATTTTTCTTTATTGTCAGTGCAGTCTGAAAGTAAACACATGAGGAATTGGTCTTCAATTGTTAAATGGGACTCTTTTCATCCAGTAACTAATAGATTTGGGAGAATATGTTTCCTCTACTCTTCCTGGTGATATCTGAAGTCGAATCATCATTCATCCAGGTCAAATTATTTTCCTGTTAGACATAAAATCACTAAATGAGATCCACTGGAATCAAGATGAGTTATTGCTCTCTTGGTTTATTGAATAGGAAATACTGTGGTTCAGTCAATTCTCAGAAGCTCTAAGGAGCTGTGAACAGCTGCTGTGTATGACCGGCTCTTGGGATCAGCAAGAGGGCAGCTACTTACATAACATCATTCAGAAATTGTTCCCATATAGCATCTTAACTTGATTTGCCTAAAATCTTTGTTTTGAAGGCACAAGATGTCCCATATTCAATGCCAAGAGGAAGAAGAAAAAAGGAGATATTGTGGAGAAGGCAGAAAGTGTGGTTTGTGCCCATACTGTGTCTCTCCTCCTCATCTAGTTCTTTAAAAATCAGTGGACTGGGGCCTCTCTAGTGGCACAAGGGGCTAAGCACCACACTCTGAAGCATCCAGAGCAACTGCGGCATGAGTTTTATCCCAGGCCAGGGAGGGGACCCACATGGCGCAACAGACCTTTTCTGCCTCATCTGATGCTCCCCTCAACAGTGTGTTTTGGTCACTCTTCCTGTTCTGTTCCCCACTCTGTCTCACCGCCCCCCACCCCACACACACACATACACACATCTTGCCTGTATCCCAGTTCTTATGTGCATGAATGAGTGAATCTTTAAAAAAAAAAATCCGTGGACTAAGCTACAGATAATGTCTAGACATTGTCAACAACAAGATGCAATTTGGATTCATTTTTTTCTAGAACCCCCTGAATCTGTCCATTATCTGCTTATTCTTCAACTCCATGGCATGCTTATTCTTGGTCTCATCCCTCTGTTTTGCTATCTGATTCTGGCTGCTTTCATTGAAGAACTATTGGAATCTTCTTTTGGTGAACTGAATTTTGTCTTCTTGCTCTTCTCTATCCACTCCATTCTTTGGTGAAGAAAAATTCACTCTAATCCTAAATTCTATAAGTTGTGCTAATACTCTGGGGCTATTTCCCTCAAACCCAGTATTATCTGATCACCCATCATGGGGGTGGGAGGTACTACACACCAGGCTTTCACCATGAGATTATCAGAAATCATCTCACTTAAGTGAAATAACTGACCTCAGCCCAACCATTACTTAAATATCTTCAGAGAACTATGAAATACCCTCCCAACTATCAATTTTTCCCTACCCTGGAAATCTGGAAGGTTGGTGCAAGTCAAAACTCTGTGTCTCCCTCTTGACTCTTACCAAACTCCAGATGATGATGCAGCCTGTACCGCATTGAGGCTCAGAGGGAAAGACCCCACGATTGTGCATCCAATTAAGAAAAGAAAATGTACCTCTAGCTTCTTCTCAAGGCAGCAGCAGTTCCTGTCTTGGATGATTGTGGAGTCTAAAAGCCTGGTTTCAAAATGCTATATTCACCTTCCACTAAGAGAGGGAGTGGTGCCAGGAAGGCAGGGTGGTGCCTAGGCAGCAAGTGGCCCAGCCATGGATGCTGTCAGACCTGCCCAGACAATCAGGAGGTGCTGGTCAGATCAGGTTTCTACCACCTTCATACTCCTTCTCCCATCACTGCTGCCTAGCCAAGAGGATGATTATTTTGCTAGACTGAAATAAGACTGAGCGATGGAGATGGGAGGAAGTATGTATTGCAATAACACTTAAGAAACAGAATTGACCAGAGCTTTCTGAACTTTGGGTAAGAAGGCTGGTGGGACAAAGTGTGACTTCTGGGTTACTAGACTGAATAAGAATTCATCATGGTGCACTGGTGATATGGTGATTACATATCACCACTGGTGACATGGGGATTACAATTGATGTCAAATATATATAAATTTTAAAAAGTTAATAAAAAATGCAGAAATAGCAAAAAAAAAAGAATTCATCATGGGATATAAAAGGAACAAGTTCAGAGAACAAGAAAATTTATCATCCATTCATTATTTTAAAAATTATTTTCTATTTCTGTATCATCTAGTTGTTGAGGATCTATAAGTGAACTTAACTCTACTATTACGTGTTTTATATGCATGCTAATGGATGGAACAGGAAATAAACAAGAAAAAATATAGATGATGTGTTATGCTAAGGACTATAAAGAAAAACAAATTGGTGGGGTGGACAAAGAGGGAGAGCTGGGTGGAAGAAGGGACTAATGGAACAGTGACAATTGAACCCATGGCCTAAAAGATGAGAGAATGACTTGGGCAGGATGGGTCCATTCACAGGGTTCCTTGTGGAGATGTGAGACCTGTTGAAGTGGAGGGAGGACATGGCCACCACAGGGAATGAATAGGAGAGGAGTAGGAGATGAGGCCCAGATAGTACTGGGCCTCTCACCCACCAGGGCCCATATGCTTCTGTAAGGATTTTGACTTTTACTGTGAGTGGGCAGTGGCAGAACTTGGGAGGATTTTTTGCAGAGTATTTAAGTCTGGCTGATAAAGATGGTAAGCTTCATGCTGATTTCAGAGGCATTAACTCTAAAGAAAAAAATAAAGATATATCTCAGAATGGATGAACTCGTTATGTTTTAGAAGGATCTCTCCAGATGTTATGTTGATAATAGACTGTGGAGAGGCAGGTGGAGAGACAGGAAACCTGTTGAGAGACTTTGCAAATACCCAGGGGACAATGATGGTGGTGTGGACAGGATTGTAAAGGAGCAGTTTTGAAGATAAGAAATGGTCAGGTTTTGAAATACTTTTAAGGTTAAGCAGACACCACTGGCTGATGGATTGGTTTTAGAGCAGGAGAACAAAAAGGAGTAAAGAACAATTTCAAGACTTTTAACATCTGAGTTCCCCAAAATATAGTTTTAGTGAAGTAAGAAGATAGAGAAATATCAAAAGGTGAAAGAAAACACGCACATACAGACACACAAACATAACAAAAATGCAGAATCTGTTTTGTAGCTAAGTCTTTCATTCTCTTCTTCAGAACCTTCAAAGCTTTGGTTTAAAGACAAGAAATTCTTAAAACCATTTAATAAGGTCATCTTTGAGAATCCAATGAAATCTAGGGATATCATATCACCCAGTGCATATGAGTCTATATGGACAATTTTATGTATAATCTTAGGGATTTTACAGATCCTCTTAAGTCTTCCATGGAATCATATTAGGGACCTTTTTTTATAGTGATAGTAAGCATAGTCAGACCAACATTTTTGAACACTTACAAAATAGTTTGCTAAAAGCATTATATACATTATCTCACTTATTCTTCACAACACACACACACACACACACACATAACTATTGCTATCTTGTGACCCTATTGAAGATAAGGAAAATGAGGCTCTAAAAATAAAAGTAAGATTGTAGATTGGGGCAGAGCCAAATTATGACTCAAGAATCACAGTCACAGTTACTAATAAGCCCTCTGGCCTTTGCCTTTTATTTTTTAAATTTTAATTTTGAAAAAAGTTTAGATTTATGATGAGCAGTAAAGACAGTGCAGAGACTCATTATGTATCCTTACCTGACTTCCCTTTATGTTGACACATCACCTGACCATACTAGACTTATCAATGCACAAAAAATGATAACGAGCTGACTTAAGAGACGAACAACTGCTTGAGAAGCAGACACAGGAATAAGACCATTGTCTTGATTTGCTGGCAAAAATGTCCCATTCAGCCCAACTGTCTGTGAAGTCTCATTGGACGACATCAGGATATTTGGGAGCCACCCAGATGACTTTGCAATATCAAGAAAAGCTGAATGAGTGAGATTCAGTACTTGTTTTTAAGCATTAATAAAGCTACCAGAACTTTCTTCTTCTGACAGTGCTATTTGGGGTCCCATATAAAAGGGGACCTTTGAGCATTTGGAATGTAAAGTAGGATATTAGAGAAGCTTTATAGTGTAATGTTTAAATGTGTGGACTCTGGAGTCAGAGAGCGTGGGTCACTTTGCTATGTTACAGATCATCATTGACGCCTTTTTCTCATCCTTGAAATGAGAACAGCTTTCTTCCCTCAAAGTCTAGGTCTCTGAATATGCAGAAAGTTGGTTAGTAGAGTTGGGACTTAAGAGATTCCCACTGGCAGTTGCTTAATTCTCATGGAATTTATCCTGTCTCATGACATCCCTCTTCTCTTCAATGTCACATGTAAAAATTTTTCTGACCTCATCAAAAACTGGAAGTCCTTTTGTCCTTTTTCTGCCAGGTGGTCAATAATTTAGTACATGCTTCCTCAGCAGTTTCTAACCTGCCAAAAATAATTGCAGCTACTTAAGTTTTATGACTTTTACACTAGGTACTACTTCTAAACTCTCCATCATTCCCTCCATTTCCTAACCTCAGAGACATTTTATTCCTATAACAGTTCCCTTTTTTATTTAAAACATAAATTCCTGGGGCCCACCACTGTGTCTACCCTATCTGCTCTTTATCCACTCCGAAACTCTAAGCTTTATGTTCTGAGTAATTTAAGCACAGTTGGCATGGTTAACGTATTTTATGTCAACCCATTATCCTAAAGAACATGAGTTTGCTTCTAATGTGGTTTGGATTCTTTCCCCCAAACTATACATATTACTTACAGATTTTACTTTCTGGAAGTAATACAAACATTTAAAAAATAGCTCTCTATGGGATTTTACCATCTCTCAGTATAACTTGAAAATTGCCATTATTTTAAATAATCTCTTCTCCACAAGGTCAAAATGGGAGAGAAATGTAGAGGATTAAAAAAAAAAAAAAAAACAAGAACTACATCCTGCGGTGTAACATTTGTCCCTAGCTACGCCTGGATATTCCACCTCTGAGCAAAAGGGAAGATGCTTGAACTGCATATTTTCATTTCATAAGACTTAAGGAAACCTCCAGAACAGGGCTGGTTTGAAAAATTGGCAGAGTGTTTTGCTTCCTAGGAGAAAGAATGAAGGCAAGGGGTTCACTTATATTGATTTATTTAAAGAAGCTAAAATTTTCCAGTATACTAACCTGAGGGAATCTCAAAGCTAGGTATGATTGAAAGAAAAAGTTATAATCTTCACTTTGCACAGTGAAAATAGGAAGCTTAGCTTCAGAAAATATATCATTGGATGAATTAAAAATCCATTAAGTAGTAAAAACCAGAAAATTTGACTAAGATTGGTTCAAGCCATATGAGGTATCTAGCCATTAGAGTGATATAGAGATAAATATGTTCTTACTAATTAATATATAAGAAGTTGATTTATAGAGTTGTGTAGCAACACCCACATGGAACTGGTAGATTTGTATGTGATTTTCTTGGAGTCCAGTAACATTGCCATGTTTCTGGCTCAACTCCAACTATTCAGTTTTCATATGATTGTGCCCTAAAGTTAGAAATTAGGAGGGTGATCAGGATGAGGAGAGAGAGAGAGAGAGAGACAGAGAGACAGAGAGAGAGAGAGAATCTTTTCTGATTCTCTTGTTTCATCAGGGCAAAAAAGGGAAATCTTTTCAAGAAGCTCTCAGCATGTTTCACCTCACATTTCACTGGGCTGGTCTGACTGAGCCAACACTACCCATAATCAATCACTGCCTGAGGAATGGGATACTGAAGCTTGTCTAAGAACAACCAAAGTTCAGCTCCTGAGACCTGGCATCTTGCCTTCTGAACAAAACTGAGCATTGTTAATGGAGAGAATGGAGACAAATGACAGTTTGCTGTGGCCACTGAGGCAGGTCTCGTTGTCAGTTCATGAATTCATGCATTAAGCTGGAGCATCTTTTTTGGCAGTGAAGTCACTTACCCTTTGTTAAATATTTGGGAAATTACACTTAAATAAAAGGACTTTGGGAATTACCTATTCTAAATTCTTGCCTGCACCCCCCAAAAAATCATCGCTTTTATATCAATTATGGTTTATATCATAGTATAGAAAAACAAATAGTGAGCTGCATGCAGATTTCCTCAGTATCTTTTATGGCTTGGTACATAAGAGACACTCAGGAAATCTTTTCTGCTTGAATTAATGGAATAAATCTTCATTTAATAGGTGAACACATTAAGTCCCACAGAAGAGAAACAACAGGTCCAGTGTCACTGAACCAGCCATGGAACACATCTTGGTTCTTCTGACTTGTGGTTTGATTTTCAGTTTCATAAAGTACTTTCCCAAAGAAGACATCTAAAAATGTTTTGGTATACCGTAAAGAGCAGTTTCTCTGAAAAAAATGATGAAGGCAAAGACTGAAGAGGGAGTTTCTCTCATGTAGGAATGCCTGAGGAGAGAATAAAAAATAAGCACTTAGGAGAGAGAAATACCCCTAGGAAGCTGAAAATACAAATAACCCACAATTTTTGGGAGGCCGGCGTCTCTTGTATGAGGAGCTCCGATTCCAGTTCCAGCTGCCTCCACTACACTCTGCAGGAAGACCTGAGCTGCACTTCCTGGTCAGCCTCCTGACGCTGGAGTTAGCCCTCCTGTTTGTTTTATTTTTTAATGACTCCCCTGGAAGTGTGACAGTCTAACTGTCCTCCAATGCCCAGGGGTAGTTAGTGGGTTAAAGACGGTCACACAGTCTTGTGTCTTTTCTCACTGTGCCCTGTTGGCAGAATGACATTTATTTTATGGTACCACAGACATTAACATATCTAATATGCCATTGCAGCAGTCACAGCCTGTAATGGGAGAAAGTGGGACTGATTTAAGATTGTGATTTGTTTTTTTTATAGAAAATACTCCCTTTCACTTTGTCGAGACACTAGTTATCCTTAATTGTTGCGTGGAGACAGATCTTCATTTAAAAACCCTTTCCCAAGTGGGAATACTTGTATTTCTAAGTTAAAATTTCCCTAAGTAGTTTTGTGCCTTATGTTTTTCCATCTCCTACTTTGACTCCTTAATGAGCTTTGTTGAAACCATTGAATTGTTCACAGAATGTGAGTTCCAAGAGCAAAGACTCATTCTTATTTAGCTCTAGATCCTTAGCTGTTAGAGCTAATAGATGCTTATTGAGTGAATGAAAATGAAATAAAACCACAGTTTACTCCTCCTTTAAAGGGATTGTCTTCATTGTGACTCCAGATTAGATTGATGAGAGAGAGGCATGGCCTTGTTGCTCTCATTGTTTCCTTGTTGTCTTCATTCCAAACAATTCTGGAAAACCAGGGGGAGACAGAAGTCAGTGTTGGAAGCATCATATAGTTGTTGGAATCAGGTGTGGGTGGAATTAGTGCTCCCGGTGGAGTACAGGTCGATTTCTAGAGAAAGATTGGTGTCCTGAACAGGTCTAACTGAACATCTGAACAGTGAATGGTTTGATACTTTCACCCTCATTTCAAATTAATTAAAATCAAATTGCAAGTGCACAGGCCCAATCAGCTATGTTCTGTGTTCTCAGGGATTTGAGGTATTCCCTACTGTTTCAAAAGCATTTGGTGCACAGTCTGCTCCCTCTTCCTGTTCTTTTATGTACTACCTTTCTTCTCATTTTGAGACAGCTAAGTTCTAGCATTTGTGAGATAATTCTGGAACCAAATTTCTTTTCAAGTGCTGCCAGGTGCCACACATTCCTTAGAGGGTCAGCCTCCCAGGATCCCTGTCTTCCAGGATTTCCCTTCCAAGAGGTGACAGCAACCACAGATACAACAGCCTCTGACTCTAGAAAGAATATTAGTGCGGTTCAGACTTCCTCCTCATTTGCCTATGGCACAAGTAACATCTTTTGCCATACCTGCATGGGCTGAAGAAAAATAGGGGGTAATTTTTCATCTGGTTTTCAGGTGAGTGCTATCAAGCTGTCAATGACCAGACCCTCCTGTTGCTTTTGAGAGAACCTTGGCCAAGTGTCCCAGCAACCTTTGGATGGGACAGGGTGGGGTTGCCAGTCCCAAGGAAGGTTTCACATGCAGTGGACAGTCTGAGGCTTATCTTGATCGGGACCAGCACTTTACTTACCCTTTCCCCACTTAACACTTGTTAGAAATTATAAAAACAAAATGTATCTCAGAAAACAAAAAAACCTAACCAGAACAATTACTATGGAAGAAAAAAAGCTGTCTGAGCAACACACAACCTGCCCCCCAGCACTCAAAAGCTGGTGGTTTCACAGACCAGTTCTTCAGCACCTTTAAGGAAAATACTATATACTATTATAACTGTTCCAGAACATGGGGGAATAGGAAAAGCTCAAACTGGTTTTATAGAATCAGCATAGTATTGGCAACAAAATCTGAAAAAGCACAGCTAACAGCACTCACTTATCAATCTAATTTATGACTATGCATTTACTGTAAAAACCCAAAATTCCAAAATAAAGCACTGGTATATAAAATCAATGAACATATTAGAAGATTAATATATTATGTTAAGAAATATCAAGACTTTCATATTATAAAATCTATCATTAGTCACCATGATAATAGGTTAGTTGAATGTATTACCTTGGGTGAGGTATGAGGGAGTCAAAACAGAGAAATGCGGAAGAGTTTTACAGTTCTGTGAGTCATATTTCCACAGAGAGAACATAGCAAGCTCATGAGACCGGGGTGGGAGCACAGGGGAGGGCATGTTGCAGAGGGAGAGGGACAACTCTAGACATTGCCTTCTAGTGGTTTCCACAGGTTGAGTGGTAGGGCAAGGTGAGCAGGGCTAGGATTGGCTAGCTGTGCTTGGGGCAAAGTTTGTACCCATTTCTGGGGCAATTTGCAGGTGTGTGATGGCCCATAGTATGAAGCCCCAGTAAGAGATGGTGGGGTATGGTCTAAATTATCTGCTCAAGAAGAGGAGTAGACTAGCATCTAGCCAGGGCCTTCAAACATAGTCAAGAGAGCATTTTAAAACTATATTATATATATAACAGAAAATACGTCATTTCAACATATATTTGAAAGAAATATAATTAAGTTTAATAAACTATATTCTTTCTTAAGAGTATTTCTAAAGATTATAGTAAAGAAAAAAACTTTATATAGTTAATATTAATATTTAAATTTTTCTTTGAAATAATTTTATGTACAAAAATTAGCATCAGACTTGATGAAAATACTAAGAATTTTCCATTAAATGTAGAAATGAGATAAGGACATCTATTATCAGTGTATTTTTAATAATATTATGAAGTATTATGTTATATAAAGAGAAGATAAAAGTGAAAATTTTAAATAGAAATTATTTGCAGATGATGTAACTGGATATTTAGAAAATCAAAGATAATTATTAAAATATTAGAAAATATAAGAAATTTTAATAAGGAGACTGGTCACAAAATCAATATGCAAAAATATATACCTACTACCAATCAGTTATCAAGTATAATTGAAAAACTACTAAGTTTAAAGTAGCAATATCACATTTAGGTGAAATAATTAGAAATTAATCTAGAAAGAAATACATAGTCCTGCTACACAGAAAATTTTAAATTCAACTAAAATCACAAAATAATATTGAAAAAGTCTGTGTCAAAGTAAGAAAGTTAACTAATATAAAAATTCTTTATATGTGTTCTATATTGAATTCTACAAATTCAATATTTCAGTCTCTAAGCAAGATGGGTTTTGGAGGAAATTCGATAAAATGATATTTTCCAAGTGGCATGCATAAACACTCATATCTTTTTCAAAATTATGTTTAAATTTTACCAGATATTTAAACATATTATCACAACAATAAATGAATAAATAGACCAATCGATCTAATGTGATAGTAATAGACTATAATATAAATGAGGATATTTTGGAAAGTAAGGATAAAAATGAGAGAAAGGTATGTCATTTAAATTGTTTTAAGACAGTTATCATTTTGAAGAAAAATTAATGGTAGATTCTTTAAGGATTTGAAGGTGCAAGATAGATGCAAGTATAAGTAGTTTTCTTCACATAATTATAGGAAGAGGGATTTTCAAAACATGACAAAAGATCCTGAGCACCATAAAAATGTTTGATTCCTAAAAGAAAAATAATTTAAAAAACAGGGGCCTCCCTGGTGGGAGGCTGCAGCACTATGAAGCTATCAGCAGCCACCATAGCACAAGTTCAATCCCTGTCCAGGGAGGTGACCCACATGATACAGCAGACCTCTCCTGCCTCACTCATTGCTCCCTTCAGCAGTGTATTTCAGTAGATCTGCCTGTTCTGCTCCCCACGCTTCCTCTGATGAGTCCTCTTACTTCCCACATCTTTGGCCTATAACCCAGTTCTTGCATGCATAAATAAATAAACCTTTAAAAAGTTTTAAAAACAAGCTAAATCATAAAACAAGTGACAACCTGGGAAAACATTTATATGACATTAGTAAAATATTAATTTTACTTATATATAAAGAAAATTACATAGCTTATATGGAATTTATTAGATGAATAGAGAGATGAGTAGATAGAGCAAGCTATTAAAAAATATGAGTCCAGTAATTTTATTTCTAAAAATTTATTCTGAAGACATAGTTCCACATATGTGCAGTTATGTTTTAACAATAAAATAGCTATAGGGTTATTTTTATTGGAAATTAAAATAAAGGAGAGAAGGAAAGAATGATGCAAAGAAGGGGAATGGAGGAGAGGGAGGTGGAAAGAAAGAAAAATGTTATTTAAGAAACCATTAATAGCTAGAATGACTCTAGAGAATAAAAGTTTTTCCCAGAAAAAAAATATTTCTTTCATCTTAAATCCAAATGTAGTACCTAAAAGTCTTTTAGATTTTTTTTGTCTCCTTTCTGTAATCTTTTTTTGTTTTTTAAAAAAAACAAACACTTGTTTTATTTATTTTTATTAGGGTGACATTGGTTTACACTATATAATTCAAAGGTATAGATTTGTACCTCTTCAGATGTATATTACCACACCTCATTCACCACTACCAACACTTTGGGTTTTATAGAATTTTTGATAATGTTTTTATACTCCACACCCACATTGTATTACAAAGGGTTTAAAGCAACATGAAACAATATGTTGCATATAGTGAAATAAATAGATCAGATAAATTGTCACATCATCATTTGAGATGCTGATTCTCATTCTTTCAATGGCCATGGCAAAATAGCCCATGTTTAAAAAGTTGTTTTAAAAACCTAACTCATAGAAAAAGCAATCAGATTTGCAGTTATGAGAGTTTGGGGTGGGGAGAGAGTGAACTGGAGGAAGATAGCCAAATGGTACAAACTTCTGGCTAGAAGATAAATAAGTACTGGGGATGTTATGTATAACACAATGGCTATAGTTAACACTACTGTATGATATAAAGGGAAATTATTAAGAGAGTAGACCCCTAAGAATTTTCATCACAAGGAGAATTTTTTTTCTTATTTTATTCTAACTATATGTTTTATCTCATATATATTGGTTTGCAAAATATCTTTGTGCTCTTTCTACTGCATAAGTAAGTGAAACCATTATACAAGGCTCTGTAAACAGATGCCTGATCATATCGATAATAGCTCAATAAAACTGGAATACAATATTGTTTTCCAAATTAAGTTCTGAGTTTCCTGGTAGCCCAAGCAAAACAATGAACACATAGAAAAATTCATGTTATAAAAGTTTATTTTTTAATATTTAGCATTTAATATTTAACATTTTCCTTACTCTTGAGTTGTGTGGAACTATCCTGTATGACTTTCTGATTGCTTATTTTTGATTGCAGGGAACACTGAGTGATGCAGCAAACTGCATTTTCATCAATAGCCCTACAATACTGTAACAGATTTAAATTGAAGGAACTATTCCAGATAGTTCCACAACATTTTCAAATGCCACTGTTGTGTTCTTGGCAGAATGATTTATAGAGAAACAATTTAAGTCCTGAGAATAAACGAAGTGCAATGGTGTAGACATAGAGCCATGTCTTGGATGCAGACGACTCAGGTTGAAATCTCAGCTCAAACACTTAATATTTGTGTGATCTATGGAATTTCAATCAGCCTCTTTATGCTTCAGTTACTTTTCTTATAAAATAAGGATAAAAATAATAACTACTCACGAGGTTGTGATCACTAAACTACTTGACGTATGTAAAGTGTTAGAATGAATAACACATATTACATAGGAAGATTCGAAAGAATATTAGCTAGAGCATGATACAGTCCACCATGCTTATGCTGAATCATGTTCAGAATGCAAAAAATTAGGGAAAATGTGTTTGTCAAGATGAATAATCATTTCTTCTAGTCTTTGTACGTTAAAACAAAAACAGTTGAATTCTTGATGACAAATATGTAAATGTTATCCACATTATTTCACATTTTGTCTTTCTGTTATCCTTCTATAAATCCTTCACTTTTGAGTGCTCTTTGTGAGAAGAAAGTGTCTGAAGGGTTAAGTGTAGAAAAGCATTTCTATTACACAGGAGCAGTCAGTGGGCACATTTAAAACATGACCTTTCTATTCCTGGCCTCAGGTTTCCAGAAGTTTCAGAGTGAAGTACCAAGTAGCACTTTATAGAGACAGGGTAACTTTGTTACTTAGAGAATAATGTTGCAGTGTATGTTGAGTCTTCCCTGCCCAGTGGATTTTTTTGCCCAATTAGTGTCAAAACTGCTTTCTATTAGGGAGTGACCTGAACTTGTGACCTGAAGACATAGGTCACCCCACCAGTGAGCTGCATGGTTCCAATCGGGTCCAGAACCTGTATGACTAAGGTGATGAGACACATCTGGATAGAAATGTGAGCCATTCAGCCATTTTTCAATGACCCAGAGGCAGAGTTCCTTAGAGCAACTAAAAAAAAAATCAAACACTCCCCCCCTACCCCCCCCCCGCAAAAAAATAAGGCCTAACCCATTCCTTAAAGATAATGATTTAATTGGGCTGGTTTACAATTTTCAAAGCAATTTCTGACTTTCTTATGTGACCCCCACCCCTCATTCCATCCTAAACTCCCCTCCCATTAGTATTCAAGTTCAGTCTTCTACAGCTTTTCACTTGGCTGCTGAAATAACCACTGTGCTCTCACACTTGCCCTCTGAGTTATGCCATTAATAGAACCACCAGAGTAACTTATCTAAAACACAATTAGACCATATCATTTTCTAGTTGTAAATGTGCCCTGGCTTTGAGTCATCTATACTGTGACCTCCAAGCTCCTACCACAGTATCCAGGCACTTCAAGATTCCTCACCCTGGCTTTATTCCCTGTTCCTCCCTGTTTACACATTACTCTCCAAAGACCAACAGTCTTATGGTTCTTTAAATATCCTATTCTATATTTAATACAATACTAATATAATAATATAAATATATTATTCTTCCATCCTTGTATGTGTAATTTTCATGTCAGGGAGCACCTTTCCTGTCTCTCTTTCCCTGACTGTTACCTGTTTACCATCAAGATTCAACTCATTTATGTTTCAATGTACACGGCTCCTACTTCTCTCATAAATCTAATACATTATACTGACTATTAGTTTGTGTCTATATTATGTTCTGGAATAAACACCAGCATTTCAGTATACTCAGTACTTAGTGCAATGCTTAGCTCCTAATATTTTCTGAAAAGATGAAAATAGGGCCATTCACTTCAAAATAAAGGGGTCAAGGTATTTCATCAAACTCTATCACAGTGCCTGAATGAACTACTCCTTGAGACCACCCATCTTGTCCTCAATTTTAAATAAGTTTGTGAAATCTAATTAGTTTTTCTTAGGACCCGAGAATATACAACATATGGGCTGTATAAAGGGATATATATGTTGTAAATTGAGTGTGTTGGGGTCATTTTGTACACCCATTAGACAGTGTGTAGTTATTATTGCAGCATAACAAACTACCACAAACTTAATGATGCAAAACAATAACGACTTTATTGTGCTTACCGATTCCAAGGGCCAGAAATTCAGACAGGGCATGGTGGATTGCTATACCTCTTCTCAGGGATGTCAGGTCTTTAACTGGAGTCCTTAACAGAGCAGGGGGGCTGGAATCTTCACTCATGTGTCTAGACTTAAACTGGCATCATTGAAAATGTGGAATGCCTGCGTTGATGTCTCTTGTAGCTGAGATCCTCACAGCATAGCCCCTGGTTCTGGAGGGAGCTTCCTTAGGAGAATCAGGCAGAAGTGGCATGGGCTTCTGTGGCTTATCACAGGGAATAATTTCTGCCATACTCAACTAGGTGAAACAATCGTAACTTCCAGAGCCTGAGCCTTTGAGGATATAATAAAGCACAGCTTCTAGATATCTAATTTGATATCCAGATTCATTTATGGAACCACCTACAGGGAACTCCACGTCTTCTCTGGTGCTCCTCTTAGGACATTACTGCTAGTTGAGAGGGGTGATTCCTTTCTCATTGACCTGGCCTACTGGGAAAGGTGGCATTACACATTCATATGAAGAACACTTCTCAGGTTCAAGGTCTTGGGCCTTGTTTGTTTTAGGGGCACTTCCTACCTTTAAGATTAGTGATCTGGGGATAAACATGATCTTCTGTGATATATCTCAGGGCCTATCTGAGGCTAGAGAAGGCTAGAGAATATTACGCCTATGTTTCAAGCAGTAGCTTTCCACAATCTGATTCTTTTCTCTCTCTTCTTTTGTAATCTGGCAAGTTTCTCTGAATGTTGGAGAAATAGCATATTGCCTTAAGGGACAAGCTATTTCCTATAATGCAGGCTTTACTCTAATACGAGAAACACCATATTTTAGAATCCGTCCCTCATCAATTAATGGAGTTGAGCAGCCAAGAAAGCCAGGAGCTTCTGCGCCCAACCTTGCTCTTCAGAGCTGACCCTGCATTTTCTCTCTCTGCTTTTACCCTTTCTTTTTTTTCAACTTTTTATTTATTTATATATATTTGGCATCAATTGTAATCCCCATGTATTCCCCATCACCCTATCACCAGTGCACCATCACCTCAGTCCCCATGCTCCTGTCTTCCCTTAACCTTCTCCCTCTCCCCTCCCTACCAAGTGTCCCCAATTTGTCCTTGTCTTTTCACTTTTGGTTTTTGTGTCTTTGTTGTTGTTGTTATTATTATTATTGTTCTTTTTTCTTTTTTAATTTTTTTAATAAATTTTTAAAATTTACATATATTTGACATCAACAGCATCACTATCACCATCCTTTCTGCAGGGCCTGCTGCTTGTCCCTTCCTCACCCATGGGTGGGTTTCCTCTGCACAGAGCTGGCACATCTTCCCAACCCATGGAAGGGTGAAATATGGGAGACCCTCTCTAAAAACCAGTGCTCGATGACGTCTTGGAAAAGTTTCAGCATGCTCCATAATTTCCCAGACACATGGCCTTCCTTATGGGATTTCCTAGATTCTCTTTACTGCCAAAAGTGCACCTTCTGTGTCCCACCCATCCTCAGAGCTAGCCTCTCAAGAGGTCACCATGGTCAGCAGGTTTTTCCTTCCCAACATCCATCCTTCTCCAATGACACATGAATGATTTTTTCACCTGCCACTGGGAAAAAAATAACAGAATAAACACAAAGGAGAGTTCAGTGGTTTACAGGGACATGAAAGACAGGGGGGAAGGAAAGAGTTCACTACTAACATAGAAACTCCGTGTACCAGGAAGACAGATGTCATAGTGCCCAGGGTGTCAGTCATTTTGTTATAGGAAAGTTTGGGTTTGTTTTGATTTTGTTGGTTTGTTTTTTCCCTGTTGGCTTCTGTCTTTATAGATAAAGTCCTTCTTCAGAGCAGGTCTGCACCCTGGGCCATTTTGCTTGAAGGGAAATTGAGACAACTAAAAATCTGGTTAGCAATTTTTAAGTGCCGAAGTTAGCAGATCTGTCCCATGGTAACTGGCTCCTGCTGCTGGGGTTGGCTGGGCCGGTGCTGGAGTGGGATTCCAGACCCCTGCTTCCCTTTTCAAATACGACCACCCCACGGGCAGCAAAGATGCTGCCTTTTGTCAGGTTCTCCTGGTGCATCCTTTACAGATAAGTGGGCTGAAGTTTCTGCCATATGGGCTGTTAATGGTGCAGCTGCCTCAACAGAGAAGCAACTCAGGGCTGAGGGAGATGGGTGCGCTGAACAAATGGTGCCTGTCCTGGGGAGCAGCACATTGTTTGTCTGGGATGCTCCCTGGGGCTTAAGTACGTACATATTGATGGAAGCCAAACAGCATGCCTGAGAAATCGTACCTGCTGCAGAACCACACCTGCCTGCTCTGAGCCCAAAGTGGCACACATGTCATGCCACCCTCTTTGGGGATGAAGTATGTAGGCTATTGGGGGACTTATACGCATGGACTTTAGAGTAAAAAAGGTTCAAATGTCCCCTATCAATTCAGAACAATGTGAATTCAGGAAGGTGAATTAACTTTTCTGAGAATCAATTTACTTATTTGTAAATCGAGGGTACTAATACCCATCTTGGAGGGCTGTGACAATTTGGGAGAACATATGTCAAGCATTTTGCCTGATGCCTGCAAGAATGTGGGCTTTGTGTCAGACAAAGCTGGGTATTAGTCCTGGCTCTCCACCTACTGACTGTGTGACCTTGGGGAGGACCCAAATCCATAAGACCTCAGTTTGCTCCTCTGTAGAATAGCCTGACAAGCATTTCTTAATTGGCTGTTATTAGAAGTAAATGGTGATTTATGAACACAAGAGAACAACTAGAACACATCAGAGGTGTGAAAATACCGTTTTCCCCTTCCTTTGTTCTCTGCTGTGTGTTCTCCCTCATCTGCGCAGGATGTGATTTCCCCCACTGCCATGACCAATTTATCAAGGCCAACGAGGACTTTCCTGGCAGCACCTTGCCGAGGATTCCATGCATCCAGTTCACAATTGCAGTAGGAATGGATTTTATGCCTGAGGTGGCAAGAAGAAAAGGTGCATTAATGTGGAGCCTTCAAACTATGTGTTCACAAAGACCAATAACCAGCCATACGAGGCGCAAGTCCAGGATTTATATGTGTGATAAGTCACAGATTTACCTCATTCCCTCCAAACCACAATGAGCTCAAAAGAGAAGGTGTCAATTCCTTCCTTTAAAAAATATAGACCTTATAAAATAACATGTAGCTATTTCTGAAGGGAGGACACATTTGATGAGAGAGGAAATAAGTAGAGGCAACAAACAGAAAGAAAACAAACAGACATTCAAGGACTGCAACTAAAACAGAATGTTGCACAAATTGTTCAGGCCATGAAGGCCGATGAATTCACACGGCAGTAAAGGGAAGATGACAGGGAAGAAGAGCCAGAAGCAGGTCAGAGGACATCTTTTGTCCTCTCCTCACCTCTTGCTGGCAGGGGCAGAAATAGAGAGAGGCCATCCCCCTCAAGCATGCTTCATCTAGTCCTGGGCAGCAGCCTGCTAGATTCCCTGAGGATGATTGGACTGGGACAGAGAAAATCTCAGGTGTTTCCTGAGTCTCTGTCACTGTTATAGGTTGAATGTAAGAAAGATAAACGAAGAATTCTGTGGCTGAGCTTTAAAGCAGGATAGCAGAGTTGGCACATTATGCTTGAGAAGGGGGCTGTATAATGATACTGACCCACAACACTGAGGAATCTTTGTCTGAGGCCTCCCAGGATTGTCATATCAAGGTCAGAGCTCTGACAGCCTACTCAAGGTCAGGGTTCCAACGGCACAGTTCACCTGGAGGTTTTCATGCTGGTATTTACATCTGATGTTTTCAGTGTACTGAGACTCAGCACTAAAGAGAGCTGCAGGAATTATCGCTTACATTTTTTTGGATGGGAAAAGCAAGCATAGGCATTTATTAGAATCATAGAGTTTTAAAAACTGAAGCTATCTTGGTTATATATACTTACCAAAGGATTTGCTATGGCTCACCATAAACAAAGAGGTCCCATACATACTGAAGCTGTTATCATAGACTGAAAAGGTGAAAGGGACAGAAGACAGAGATAAAAACAAATCCAAATCCCAAACTCCTCTTTAAAATCCCCAGCAACTAGAGTTTTAGGCTTCCTAGCAACTAAAACAAAGGAAAACAAATGTCCTTCAAGATCACCTAATCCAACACCCTCATTTTATGGATTAGGAAATAAAGGTCTATATTATTTTTAAAAGCTTTTCATCAATGAAATGTGTTTCTGTAGTTCTGTAGCTAAGCATGGAATTATTTCCACTTTAATGTTTCAGATTGATTTTTTTCAAATGGGCTTTTTCATGAGCCACCACTGACCTCCCTGAAACCAATTACACATCAGAGTAGAACAGAATATTACATGAAAAGTTAACCTACAAGGAACAGTAACTGTTAGCACAACAAGGAAACAGTGCCTTTCATGTGAATACCATACTCCTGACCATCAGCAAATCACATATTCTAGAAGCCCTCGCAGCTTCCTGTAGTCAAATTACCCCCCAAAGTCTTTGATCCTTTTATCCATTCTCACTCCACTATCCTGGTTTTGCCCTAGTGTTCTGCTTTCATTTGCAGTTGCTGGGCTTAGGGCAAAGTGACAGGGGCCCCACAATACCCAGGTTAGTTATTGATTATTTGCTGAAATGTACCCCAGAGTTTGGCATCCATTAAGGGGGTCATCTGACAAGTCAAACTCCTGGGTGGCACACCAGACAAAAGATGTTGCCTCTGGGTAGGTTTTGATAGGCGATGATTGGGCTATTGGAGGCATGGAGCTTCTGAGGCAAGAGAGGGAAATCCTGTTGGCAGGGAGCCTGTTGTACTGCTGAGGTGATGAGACTGTGACCCTTGGAAGCCAGCATTCTGAAGAGCACTCTAGAGTAAAGTAGATACTCCTCTTCCCACCAGTCTACTTATATCCAAGGCACAGTGTTTGGTTTGCTTTAGCTCATCGACTTTTACTTCTGGCTGGTACTGCAGCAACCAACTCTGTGTGGCTGCAAAATTCTCCACGCAGATACAACTTGACAACCTCTCCCCTCAACCCATGTTAGTTACCACCAGACACTAATGTTTCCTGTAGCCTGTGCTAGAATCTAAGCCTTTGTCTACACCTTCAGGCCACTACCTTAAATTTTTGTTTGATAGTCTTGATTTTCTTTATAATCTTATGTTTCTATTTTTAAATAGCTGGTGTGGTTTTGCATGACTTTTAAATGTCTATAAATGTAATCATTATATATGCATGTACATATGTATGTTTATATATATATTTTTAAACTCAACATTTTATTCTGGGATTTTGTCATATTTTTGAGGCAACTATAATTCATTTATTTGTTTTAAATTTTGATTGAAGTAACATTTCATTATGTTATATGAGTTTAGGTGTACATTATTATAAATCACCAACTATATGTACCACATTAATTTCACAATATGATTAACTTTTACCTGATATTCCCAACCCAGAACTCCTGGGTAACCAGATAACCACTAATTTAATCTTACAGTGTAAAAGTTTATTTTTGTTTTATTTAGTTCACATGTTTGTTTTGTTTCTTTAGGTACTGTGTATGAGTAAGTCATAGGTGTATGTCTCTCTGTCTTATTTCATTAAACATCATACTTTTAGGGCTACCCATGTTGCAAATGGCAAGGGCTCATCTCATTTTATATCTGAGTAATATTCTGTTCTGTATTATAATACATATTTTTGATTCAATCATCTATTAATTGGTACCTCAGTTGCTTTTCAACTCTTGGTTATTGTAATTAATGTTGCATAAAGCATTTATTTTTTTTAAATTTGTGTACAGAAGTACCTTATATTTCCTCCCACTACTGGTTGACATTTGTGTTTCTAGATAGCTTTTATATTTGATATTACAAACAACTCTGATATGAATATTCTTGGACATGTGTCTTTATGCATCGGAGCATAGGTTTCTTTAGGCTTTATAACAAAGAGAACTTTTTCTTTCATAGTTTATATTCAGTTCCATATTTTCTAGGCAAGTAAAAATTGTTCTTTAAAGTGTTCTTACTAATATACACTTCCATTAATGTGCTTAGGTATAGTTTTCCATAATTTTTCCAAAATCTGATGTTATTAGACTTTAATATCTGCCAATAATAATAACTGAAATTGCACCTCTTAAAATTATAGTTTTTTCTAGTAGGCAAAATCCTACATGACATACACATCAATAACATCTTTAGCGATACAACACCTAAAGCAAAGATACTGAAGGAAAAGATAAACAGCTGGGACTACATCAAACTTAAAAGCTTCTGTACAGCAAAGGACATGCTAACCAAAACAAAGCAACAACCCACCAACTGGAGAAAATCTTTGCACACAACATTACTAACAAGGGGCTTATCACACAGATCCACAAAGAACTAACCAGACTAAACAAAAACAAAGTGAACAATCCAGTCAAAAAATGGGCAAAAGAGCTAAAAAGGCAATTCTC
>JAGFMF010011796.1:4759961-4843468 GCA_019455555.1 Galemys pyrenaicus | reverse complement strand
TAGGAACATGGATGGAACTGGAAGGGATTATGCTCAGCGAAGTAAGTCAGAAGGCAAAAGAAAAATACCAGATGGTTTCTCCCCTAGGAGGAATATAAGCAAACCAAATAAGGATCAAGGAAAGGAATAAGAACAATAATAATAATAACAATAAAGACACAAAAACCAGAAATGAAAAGACAAGGACAAATTGGGGACACTTGGTGGGGAGAGGGGAGGGGGAAGGTTGAGGGAAGATGGGAACACGAGGGAGGTGATGGTGCACTGGTGAAATGGTGATGGGGAAAACATGGGGATTATAATTGATGTCAAATATATATATAAATAAAATAAAATTATATTTTTTTCTGATTAGTGGTAGTGTTTGGTTCATAACTACATCATAAGGATTTTTGATCAATGTTTACTTTGAAAGTAAAAGTATATGGTAATCATATTTTATTTTAAAGTATATGACCAATTTATTTAATCAAGAAATAAATGGTGAGGCTATTTGAAGAGAAATAAATATTCAAGAGAGTGAAGACTGTGTAGCCTGATGCTTGGATGAGATGGTTAATTTCTATATAAAACTAGTTAATATCTTACAGAGTAGTAAAACTTCAATTTTGGGAATTTAATCATTCCTAAAACATTTTGTAGCTCTTAAATAAATTATTGCATTCCTATGATAAGAAATATTTGCTTTGATTTCACATAATCAAAAATTTTAACTACAGATGTGTACTTAGAGAGTTGACATCTGCTCTACTCTATAATAAATAGCAAGTCAAACAAAGAAAAACATTCCAAGAGAAGTTGTCACAGTTTAATGTAAGGAGCCAAATAGTAACTATTTTGGACTTTGGGTCTTCCCCAAGGCCTTGGATCTTCCTTGTCAGTATTCACCTCTATCAGTAAGCAGTCATCAACAGTACGTAAAAGAAGTAATATGACTGCCCCCTTTAAATGCTATTTATTTATTAAATAATGGTAGCTTCACTGTTCGACCTGTAGGCATAGTTAGTTCTGACTCATGTCCTGGAGAATCAGATAATCCATGCATTATCCTTCTGGAAAATGTTCAAAATACAAGGAAAGAACAACCAGTCATCACTTTGTCTATTTTTACTGGTGTGTTATTTTCTTAACAGTTTCACCTTTGATTGTGATAATATCCAAAAGTTATTCTTGATCACAAAATAAGCTATTCTAATTTTCTTTGGGCCTAATTCATTTACGCAATTGCAATAAATAGTATCAATTTATGTATACTTATCTCTTAACATTTTCATCAATATAAAGCTCCATGGTATTAAGCAAATTTTAAGGTCAGACAATTAGCTTCATCTGAAGAAACCAAATAGTTTCTATTAATCAAACGTGTTTTACATTGCTCTTATTTTTTTAAATTTAAGACCCAGGAGTCAAACCAAATTTCTCTCAGTATTACCTGCAATATTGATAAATATGGGTGAAATTTTCTGCCCTCTATTTAGGTTCTTGACCATCCAGTAAATATATTTCCTTACTACCTATAAAAACTGGAAGTTTGAAACCAAGGAATCAGCAAACATCTGTAATAAGCCATATTGTAAATATTTTAAGTTTTGAGAATCCTAAGATGTCTGTAGCAGCTATTAACCTTACTACTGTAGTACAGAAGCACCAAAAAATAATATGCATTTGTTTTTGGTGTTTTAATTGGGGTGTGTGTGTGTTCTAACAATATTTACATATAAAACCAGTTGATAGAGTCTCTCTGGTCGCACACGGGTCTCAACACCATTAAGCTATCATAAGCCACTGTGACATGAGTTCGATTTTTGGCCAGAGAGGTGACCCACATGGGACTGAAGACCTCTCCTGTATCACCTGCTGCTCCCTTCAGCAGTGTGTTTCAGTAGATCCACCTATTCTGCTCCCCACTGTCTCTGATGAATCCTCTCACTGCCCCCCTCCATGCCACTCCTCTGGCCTTCACTCCAGTTCTTGTATGCCTAAATAAAAAATAAATCTTAGAAAAAAAAAGAACATATTTGATGGGCTAGCATTAGCCCAGAAGCTAAAGTTGTAGTTTGCTGATCTCTGCATTATACCATAGAACAAGTATTAGCTTAGATTTCTTGTCAGAAAGCATAGAAAATGAAGAACAGGTTAATATTTCAAGACAAATTTGTAATTTTTAATAGAGAGAAATCTAATTCCAGTTTTGCATCAATGTAATATTTGATACTAAGGAATCACAGCTCTTTAAAAATGTTTTGAGTAAATTTATCAAAATGGAGTCACCTTTAACATATTTCATTGTTTATTTTCAGACTAATTATATTTATATACTATTCAAGGTAAATAAAATTCCTTTCTGAAAAAGAAGTCATATTTCATTCTTTATTATCTTCTTTCACATTTTAGAGCCGTCATTTTATCTTAAACAAAACTATCTTCAATTTTAACTGAAGTAAACAAAACGATATGTATTTGCCTAGCATACTAAGTTTCAGTACCTCTATGCTATTATTGATCCCAGTAGAATCTCATTCATATATGTGAATTGTAAATTTTTCTTACAGTGTGTAACATCTATTTTACTAAGAAAATTAGGAGCTAGGTGACTACTGTCATGTACAAACATTTTAACAGACCTGCAAAACTTATTTATACATATAGATTGACACCTGCAATAATATCTTGTTTTCTTTTTTAAAGTGGCAAAAATGAATAATTTTAACATTACCCAGGTAAATAGTCCTTCTATATTGCATAAAAATAAGCTAAAAACCAAAAATTAACTATCTATCTTCACTTTTTTGGCAGTTGTGTATTTTACTTATAAATAACCAATTTTCCATACTGGTAAAATCATAGAAATGCATAAAACTGTTTTGAAAGCAGATTTATCACATCAGTTTGATTTGTTCAAGGATTTATCTTTATAACATGAGCATATCTTCTGATTCAGTAGTTTTTATTAGAAGTTTTTATTTTAACTTAAAAGTTGTTATACTTAAGGCATAAAAAGTTCAGTTTCTCTGTTTTCTGAGAATCATGGGAATGTTAGATTTAAGTAAGTTCTTATTTGTGTCCATAAAACAGAGGTCATTTATTTTAAAGGATTACATAATTTGATTTATTAATATATCCTGTATGTTAGTTATCTATTATATGTTACATAATGGGAAGCAAAAGCTTTTCTTAATTATGGACATATAAAGTTTGCAGTTTATGTTTTACAACGGCAGCTGTATGACAAAGTAACAGAAAAAAAAAATGCACCAGCACTACTCTCAAAAAGTAAGTCCTTTTCTTGCACAAACACATAAACGAAAAGAATCAAAGAAGCCATATTTTCTCTTATCTCTCACCCACTGAGACAGAGATTACCTAAATGTCACACCATATTCCAACCCAGCAATCATTGCCACCATCAGGAAGTTTCTTAGGTGACATATGCAAATTAGAAACAAGGATGAAAATAAAAATAGAGAGCTAAGAAGAAAAAACAGGAAGGAGGAGAGGGAAGAGGAGGGGAAGGGAGGGATGGGTGAACCAAGGAAAGAAACAAAGAAAGAATAAAGAAAATAAGACTTGAATTGGCTCTGAGGATTCATCATAGAAGTAAAAATAAAAGTCATATTTCAGTTTAAACAGCCCACGGTTTAATTAGATGTAGAACCTAAGCCAACTGGACATCTCAGTAGGACCTCCAGAAGTGTCAAATATTATTTTCAGAAAGTAAAAATCATGTCTCTCATGAAAACATAAAATAAGCATGTGTTAAAGATTTATGTAAGTCATTAGTGATAGAACCAGCTAGAAGATAAGGCTGGTTCTTTAATCTGCATTTAAATATTTATTAGCTCATTTCCCTTCTCAAAAGCCTCAGTAAACCCTTATTTTCTTTGGTTTCTTGCATTGATTGGCATGGGAAATCAAGAAACATAAAGAAAATCTTGGATCTCAGGAAAAGCAACTTTCACAGTACATTTTCTACTTCCTTATCAAGTCTTTTGACTCTGAATCCAGAATTCTTTCTACTGGTCTGTAACTATCTCAGCCAAGACATGATCCTTGCCTTTTAGGAGCTTGAGAAAACTTTGCAAACATGAACAGTGAACAAATAAGGATCCAGCACAGAAATTCAGGGGTCATTGTAGACTGATTAGTCATAATAATTCATGGAACAGACAAGAACTGAATGGTTCTGAAAGTCAGATGTCCTTTAAGTAGAGATATTCAACAGAAATAAACATGACAGGATTTCAATTGCAGTATATTTGGGGGGTTAATTAAAACAAGGTGAAAGTGATTTTTCAACTGACATTCAGAAAGTTGTCTTTCTGTGTCTCTCACTAACAGGTTTTAACTTTTTCCAGAATGATGATTGAATTCTAAAACATCTCCTGCAGATCCATTGTATCTACGTCTTATTTGTGTTATGAAAGTTACATAATCCATATACCCTTCCTCTCCAAAGTGAAATAATGTCATATATCAGCTCTATGGAGTAGAAGAAAATATATTTTGAAAATTGAACAATGAAAAAGAAAAAAGAGAGTGGAAGAGAAAGCGAGAACAGAGTTGAAATTGACTTTTCTGCAAAAATCTTAAATATGTAGCTTAGTGCTCAGCAAAATTTGAATCAGAAACAGTAGATTCTTAAGTTCAAAGTATGACTAGAATGACTTTGGACTTAAGGCAATACTGTAAACTTGAGAAAACTTATGGACACCAATTCTTTGATGGGGTCAGATAAGATAAACATGAAATGCTTAACATGAGGAAGAAGAATGAGTGCTGATTTAGTATTAAGTTGTTGATGAGGGAAGGTCTCTATCGTTTCCACCTTTATGGAAGAAAGGGAAGTATGACTTCCAGAAAAGTCTCTTGTGAAATCACCTGCTTGAAGCTCCTCTGAATAATATAGAATTGCTCTTTACATGAAAAGTTAATGACAAGCAGATCCAGAAAAATATTTTTCTAAGACTATGATACATACATAATCTGAAAGTTCTTTCCATTAAAGCATGAAGTTTATATTTATATTTCATATTATAGCTCTACTGTCAAGTCAAAATTTAAGCATTCTAACTATTTCATTTTTATTGCTAACTGTTTGTAATCCCCGATGTATGTTGATTATGACATATCATATGATATGATCAACATATAAGTTCATTAGTCATTTATAGAGACTTTTTAAGGATAGCTGTCCTATGATTCAGTGGTTTTAGAATCAAAAATTGGCATAATTTTTAAATACTCTTTAGAATTTCTGATGTTCAGCAGATTTAGGGACTGTCCATTACTGGATAGAGAGCACTGGGAACAGAAGTAAGAATATAGATTAGTCTGCTTATTTTGGAATGTGCATTTCAGAGGATTCCTGTGATGTATTTTAGAGGCAGGGTAGGGGAGTAATAGGAAGGCAGATCAAGGGAGAAGAGGTGAGATAAATTGTTGGTATGAGTGTAGAGAACTTTAAATGATCTGAGGAGCTTATGTCTTTGGTAGTATTGAAAATAGCTGAGAGATCTTTCAGTCAGGCTCAAAAAGCCAAGATCAAAAGTTCAGATAACTTCTTCAAGCCCCTGAAGACAGAGCTGTAGCCTGGTTAGACAAGGTGGACGGAGTGATGACTAGAATGTCCACTTCATTCTCAAGAAAAAGGGGCAGCAGCTATGTTGGCTGAATGCAGTGAACATTCCCTGGCCTGGAGGTCATGGCTCCATAGCAGATGATGCTTGGTAAAGCATTCGTTTCCACATGCACACAATACCTTTCTGAAAATAGGCCAACTTTGGAAAAAATATTTTTAGGTAAGAAAATTTGTTTTTACTTATATCATCTTGTAATTTAAGACTGTGTGTACCTTAATTGATTTTTCTCTTTAAGAGGATAAAAGAAACTAAAAAGTGAGTGAAGTAGGAGTTACCACAGAGGAATACCACATTGACTAAGTAAACAAGACCTCCTTGTGCCTTGTAGTGGGTTGAATCATGTCCCACTTGTGAGGCATGTCTGTGTCCTAATACCCAGGACCTGCAAATGTGACCTTATTTGCAAAGGTCTTAGTAGATGTAATCAAGCTAAAGATTGCAAGATGAGATCATACTGCATATCAGGATGGGCCCTTATCTAATGGCAAGAAATTTTATCAGAGAAACGTAAAGGAGAAGCAGAGATGAGAAGACCACACGATGATGACCAAGTCAGAAAGAAAGACAAATGCCAGACTATTTCCCTCCTCTGTGGAATATAGAGAAACAAAACAAAGGAACCGACAAAACTGAAATAAAACAAGTCCTAGAGGTTAGACTGTAGAATTTTGAGCAGAAAGGGATAGCAGGATTAGGGTACAGAAGAGAGAGGATGTACAATGGGCTTTGGTAGAGGATTTTGGGTGCCTTAGTGGTAGATGTGATGTGGTAATGTTACAGGGCAACCCTGATATAAAATGGGTTGGCCTGACTGGGTCCTCACCCACGCACTTGAAGGGCACTTATAATAAGCCCTAACTGCAGCCACACACGACAAAGGTTAATAAGAAGAGAGGGACAAATATTTGTAAATGTCCTACCAGTTTCTCCAAGCTGGAACCCAACAGCGCACTGAGAGCTGGCTCTAAACCAAGAGAGCCCCCAAGGCCCACATGTCTGGTTTTATACTAAGCCTGGCTGCTTAACTCCACCCTCAGGTCCCAGTGATCCACTCTTTGATGATGACTTTATAGGATTTATAGATCTTAGATTTTGTTGGTCTGGAGTGGGGGTTGGAGTCCATAAACTTATTTGTGTAATTCGTTCAGGAGGACCTTTCCCCCTAACAGTAACACACATCTAAAAGGGTGTGAACCTATACCCAGAAATCATATACAGTGTTGTAAACCAATGTTACCTCAACTAAATTACAAAAAAAAAAATCAAAGCAAAGAAAAAATAAATTAGAATTACAGAATTACAAATCACAATCCAAGAAATGCCTGGAACCACTAGAAACTAGAAGATATGAGAAAGAATTCTCATCTACTGCCTCTAGATGAAGCATAACCCTTTCAAAACCTTGACTTTGCACTTTTTGCCTCCAAAACAGTAAGAGAACCAAACTCAGTTGTTTTAAGTCACTCGGTTTGCAGTACTTTGTTCCAGGAGGCCTAAGAAATGGTACACACCTCTGTCATAGCAAAGTGAAGAGATAGTCTTCTCTCACTATTGTTTTGTGCAAGGTGTAGTGATAGAAAAGGAAAAAGAGATGAGGCCGATGAGAAGCTAAGCAAAGGTCTCAAATTGTTGGGAATAGCAGGAAATGGAGATAATGATGGAGGGGAGATTTCCAGGAATCATGCTGGGAAATGGAATGTTATATGCACAGGCTAGCCATGTCACTCAGAAAAGTGAGCAAACAGAATGAAAGCAGTGGCAGAGGAAATAGGAACTGGCAACTTTAGAGAATTTCAGTGGCCAATTGAATGGCCAAATCGTTTCTGAATTATATGTTGGGAATCAAGATTCATAACCAATACCCCCATGATCCTTTTGGTGTGAGCACCCTTTGTCTCAAACAGCAAGAGGGTAGCACCAGGTTACTCTCTCAATGCTTATTCATTTAATATCAGGTGCCAGTTTTTCGTGAATTATCCTTGGATGGCTTCACCATGAAAACAAAGCCAAAATGCTTCCTGAGGAGATAATTGTTAGAAAAAAGAAGTGACTTGGGAGAAGTCTACATTTTTGGAAGTTCACTCAACCTTTTTCCTGTGTAGAGTGAGGAAAAGAACAATCTTCAAAATGGTCATATTAGAAAGATAAAAGCTCATTCTTATCAGGACCAGATAAACACATGGTAGTAGCCAAGAGAGGATAATATCTTCAAATTTATATTTCTTACATATATGGCCACTGTTTAAGTAGAACAGGCATGAACAAAGGGATTTCTGCTGATTAATATCTTGAGCAGAATTTGATACCAAATGTTCAAGGAAATTCATCTGTTTATTCATTTACTTCCATTTGCTAAAGTAGAATCACTATGCATAGACAAACAAAGCAACTTTGTAAAGTGGTTTTTCTTAATTATTTTTTCTCCAGTTTGCTTTACGCAGCTTTCAGGAGCAGACAATTTCTTGAGACACATATTAATCATCTAAAAAGTATGTAATTAAAAGAGTCATTTAGTTTTGGTAAGCCACACCACTTCCTGTGTTGTTTTGTTCAGAATTTCAGCTGCCATTGCCAACATGAATGTGCAAAAACTCAACAGGCAAGGCCAGCACTAAAGGGGGTGTTTCAGAAACTCTGTTGCAGGTGTCTGTTCCCACTGGTTTAGCAGCTATTCGCTGTTGACCAATTATATGAGAAGTTGTGCTTGGAAATAAGCTAAGTGGTGGCACAATTTAAAAAAACTTTTGTTCTTTATAGCTAGAGTCTGTGCACCTGCCTTTCTTTCTGCCCCTATTCTGGGCCTAGGTCAAATGTCAGCCTCTTTATCAGAGACTTGCACATATTGACACTTTAAAGCCTATGGAGAAAATCTGGGATTTTTTTCACCCTGTAGTTCCCAGGAAGCCTTCATAATGCTACGCTTCACAGAGCACTCTTTCCAACCAAGTCATTGAGATGGTACAGTTGAGTTATTTTGTAACTTAGCTAATTAGCATCTTAAGAAAAACTTTGACTTTACAAAGCACTTATCATAAATTTTACATTTTAATCATAAAAAAATTTGCTCAACACTTATGATTTTATTTTCTAATTTCAAGACAATGAAACTTGAAATGATCTGCTCGGTATTACACATACAGGATTCCCAGTTAGGTTACCACTCAGTTATCTGTTCACAAATACAGTATTCCATCAATTTTAAGATGCATATTTTGGGTTTCAATTTTATCAGTTTAAGTGACACTGTTTTTGCTTCTTGAGTACACACTATAACGGCATTTCTTATAATAATGTTAGCTTAGCTGGAATATTGAATTTATTAAGGGTTTACCATATGCCAGTAGCTGAGCCTAGTCTTAGAAATAAATGTAAACAACACAATCATATTTCCTTGTGAAGTTTCCACTGTTTCTCTCTGCACCATTCTACCACCCAACCCTAACCTGTTGTAAATTGTTTTCTATTTTGTCCCATGTGTTAGAAGCAATAGTCATAACAAGATTACAAGCCACGAGAGGTACTGTGTCTCGCCAAGTTGCCTTCCCTGCCTGCAACCCATGATACCTTGCCAGTGTTTTTTCCTAATGCTTATATTGACTTTCCACAGCGAGTAGAAGAGGTCCCAGGTGGTAGAATCATTTTATTGATCCACATTTTTACAATATTTTCTCTAACACTTGGGCAATCACAATCGGGCCAGTAATATGGAGACACTAGCATTTTGCAGTTTTACTGCACTACAATTTGTCAATATTTAGCATCTGATGCCTTAGAAGCATAGGAGTAGCTAATAGGTAGATCCCCTCTCCCATATAAATATCCTGAATGCAGCACCATCACAGTGCCAAAAACAACACAAAAGCAAAATAGACAGACTCTGTTTGTTTACAGCAGATTTGGCATTAGCAGCTGCCATCGGATCAAATGCAGTGAGGTTCTAAGAAATAGTGCAGTTGAGAAACCTGAGTTTCAGCTAAGCTTTCCTCCTAACCAGCTATCAGTCTCTGAACCTCCATTTACTTTTCTCTAAGATGAATGTATTTGACTGGATGATCTTCCATTCTCTCCTGGCTCACAGTGTGAGAAGTGGAGACCATCTAAAGCTTGGTTTTGTTTTTTCACCATGTGCGTCCAGTTATGGGTTACCATTCAGCAGATGCTGACCCTTAATTAAAGGGATATGGCAACGGTTGGGTAAGAACTAAGAATGAGCTCTGGAAAGTTCTGTGTCAGCAGCCATGGCTTTCACAATAATTGTATTAATCACTGTAGGGGCATGAGGCAGACGAGACTGGTGAGTAAACACAACTATGAACAGCTGTGTCCTGGTGAAGGCCGGAGAGCGTGAGAAAACCAGGAAAGATTATGAACAAATAGCTCCTATCACAAACATCCATGTGCAGTCTCTGTGCCTGTTTTCCTACCCAAGTCATGTCTCATGGTCAAGTAAGTGACTGATGAGAACAAACAACAAATCCATCTTCCAAGACAGTGCCATTGCAGGGATTTCAGGGGAAGTCACTTCTGATCATTAGAAGTGAACCACAGGTTTGCAATATTACTTTCTTTCTGTTTAACTTTTTGAAGTGAGGAAGCACTTGCATGTCTGTGCTTTTGTTTAAAGTTGCGTTTCCTAGGAAATAGCCAGATTGTTGGATTGCCAGACTACATTTTCTTTCTCCAAATACCTTATTTCTGAGATGGGACCAGGTATCAGGGATCAAAACGTTGGAAGGCACTGCTAAAATTCTATGTTTCAAGTGATGTATTTTAAGAATGTGGCAAGATGACTTGCTTAAATTTTGCTCTTGAACCACATCCTTCATTCTCAGTTCAGTCTTATTTTACCTCCAGTCCACATCCTAGAGCTCATGACTGTGCGAGGTGATCAGGTAAGGAATTCTGTAATCAAATGCCCCATTTCCCCCAATGCACACTCATTCTCTCATGAGGCACTAAGCTTGGAAATAGGGAGTTTGCCCAAGCCCAGTAGTAGAGGCAGGTATGAAGGTGGAAGAAACAAAGCATTAGAATATCCCTCAAGACTTATTTATTTGTTTGTTTGTTTGTTTTGGTGTATCTTTTATGTTCTCAACTTAGAAGGAGAGGTGATCTTGTGGTGGAGAGTATACCAGACATGATTTCATGGCACCAGATGCCCAGGTTCTGGTTCAGGATATTCCATTTATCAGCTAAACAATATAGAAGAGCAGAAAAGCTCCAGGTATGGAGACTGAAGGGCATCTAGTGAACCTTTCTACAGTGACTACCCTAAGCACATTCACAAAAATTTCTAGTATTTCTCAGTATATTACACAATAATATAGATTTTCCATGTTTGTTTTATAAATGTCTTTTTTTAACAAAAACAAAATATATGACAGTTTTAGCTCAATCATGAAAAAAGAATTAATTTATTTTCCTTTTTAAATAGGAACAATAGTAGATACATGCAGACATAATGTTAAAATTAAAGAAAATTATATTTTTAGCATATACTAGTCATTGCTCAATAAATCAATTTTTATTCTTCTTTGTGATCTTGCATAATTCATTTTTTTGCTGTCTCTATTTCCTCATCAGAAGAAATGAAATAACCAGACAGAAAGTAAAAATTAAATGTGCTAAAATATGTGAAATGCTATGTATGGCAATGAAAGGCATCTGGGGTATAAATTCTGAATATATTAATTATATAGTCATATATAAATTGACTCAAATGATACCCCCTTCACCATAAGATACTATGTACATTCATTAGAATGCCTGAAATTATTTTTTAAATTATAATAACAAATCCTAACAAATGTGTAGAGAATCTGGATCACTCATACATTATTGTCAGGAAAGTAAAATGGTAGACACTCTGGAAAAACAGTTTGGCAGTTTCTTATAAAACTAAGTATGCAATTACCATATGAACTAGCAATACACTCTGAGGCATTTATCCCAGAGAAACCAGAGAAATTGAAACTTATGTTTTTGTAAAAATCTGGGTATGAATGTTCCTGGCAGCTTTATTCCTAATCGGCAAAATCTAGAAAGAGCTCACATGTCTTCAAAGGGTAGACGGTTAAACAAATTGGACATCCATGCCATGAACTACTATGTAACAGTAAAAAAGAAAATGCTATTGATATACAGAACAACTTGGATAAATTAGCAGGGTGGTATGTTGAACGGAAAAAGGTCAATTGTAAAAGGTTAGGTACTGCAAGATTCTATTTATATTAGGCCCCTTTTTAGTAGATGGTTAGTATTTATTAAAACGAAATATTTTAATCAAATTTTATTATTTACCATTTATTTACTAAACTATACATTTCAGGAGTATAGTTTCATATATTGACTTGGGCCCATGCTTTATTCACCCTTCACCAAAGTTCCAGTGCCAGTACACTGTCACATGGTCCTTCTATCCCCTCCTCTCTTTCTTCTTCCCTCTGGTAACCACTAGATTTTCAATAGTCTAAAGCATTCTCGAAGTGATAAAGTCATAGAACTGGAAGACAGATTAGAGATTGAAGAGGAGATTGGGAGGGCTATGGGTGTGGCTGTAGAGAGACAACATGAAGAGTAATCCTTATAGTGCTGGCTCTGTATCTTGACTGTGGTGACTGATACCTCAAGTTACAAATGTGATATAATTGCATAGACCTACACACGTGTACTCACGCCTACAGAGACTCAAGAACGAGTCAATGGCAACCCCTAATCAGTAGATTGTATCAGTGTCAATATCCTGGTGATGACAATATATGACATTTCTCTAAGACCTTGCAATGGGAAAACCAAGAAAAAAATTCATGGGATCTATATAATTTGCCACAACTCTGCATTAAACAAAATTTTCTCAACATTAAAAGTTTAATTAAAAATGATATAGTGTCTATTATCTGAAAAGACAGGCTACTTTTCTAAAATGTACATACTGAAAGTTGGAGGGGACCCACTGTCAGTTAGAGTTTGGTAGTACATAGTGGAATCCCCTCTAGCTAATATAGAAACAAAAAATTTAACACCATGAAAGAAGCTCCTGTGAAGTCAATGGAAGGGCTCCCCCCGCCCCCCAGTGCAGGCTCTAGTGTGAGTTTCCAGCATAACCACAGATAATACTGCAGGACACAACACTGTCAGTGACCACCTCAGGACATTGCTGGAACAACTGTTGGCTCAAGACCCACGACTACAGTTGCTATCACACCAGCAGTGTGGTACCCTTTGCCTGGCATGGGCTGAGCACAACGGGCCTGGGCTGATGCATTTCCTGACTCAGCAACTGTGCCTGTCCCCAGAAACCACAGACACAGTAAGAGCACCAACTCCATCTCATTTCCACCTTCCAAACATCACTCTGTGGTTTGACTTAGGAGCAGGTACACCCCATGGGAAAACAAAGGTTTAAGGAGTCTCAGAAACGGGACTTTCTTTTTTTTTTTTTTAATTAAGATTTATTTAAGGAGCCTCCCTAGTGGCGCAGCGGGTTAAGCAACGCACTATGAAGCAAACCTCAACCACTGCAGCACGAGTTCGATCCCTGCCGCAGGCCAGGGAGGGGACCCACATGGTGTAGCAGACCTCTCCTGCCTCGCCCTCTGCTGCCCTCAGCAGTGTGTTTCAGTCAATCTGCCTGTTCTGCTCCCTGCTCTGTCTGGTGAATCCTCTTACCTCCCGCAACTCTGGCCTGTACCCCAGCTCTTGTATGCATAAATAAATAAATCTATTAAAAAAGATTTATTTAATTATGTTTGACATTATTTATTGTTCCCAGGGAATTCCCACCACCATTTCACCCATGCACCATCACCCTTGTGCTCTTTCTGCCTTCATCTGGGTCTCTACCCCCACACTCCCAACCCCCAATGATCCCTTTGGTTTGTCTTTGTCCTTTTGTTCTTGTTGTGCTTTTTGTTGGCTTGGTGTTGGCTTTAATTGTTCATTTCCTTGAGCTCTCTCTTTATTATTATTATTATTTATAGTTGTTGTTCTTTTACATTCCTCCTAAGAGTGAAGCCATCGATATTTTTCTCTTGCCTTCTGACTCATTTCACTGAGTATAATTCCTTCTAGCTCCATCCATATTTCTATAAAAGGCCCTCATTTATCATTTTTGATTGCTGAATAGTATTCCATTGTGTATATGTACCACATCTTGATCCAGTCATCTACTTTTGGGCATTTGGGTTGAGAAACAGGGACTTTCTAAGTTACAGCTTCTAAAGTGAAATAAAACTTGCCACAAGGATTTGATTGGAGTTTGCGAAGTCGTGTTGCAGTGATTGCCACAGACATGAAAATTTCTGGTGCATCTCAATGCCATGTGATTTCTTCCCCCAAAATCATTATTTGTTAATAACAAATGAAATGTATGGAAACACTATTAACAAGATCAAAAAGTTAGTCTACATTTGAAAAGCCAAACTAAATAAATAGAGTCCATGAGCAAGTTTGGGAGGATGGAGGTGTGGCCACAGATCTTGGACCCTCTAAAGTAGCTTTAGAGTCCAAAGCTTATGTTTCTCTGATAACGATCCTTCTTAGTCCAGAAAGCTTTAAGTCCAGGCCTGAAAACTAAAATATCCACAAGAGGTAATATAAACGAGTGAAACTAGCCTGATAAGACAATACAGAATTGTGAGAATTATGGCAAATATGCCCTGTCTGAAGTGGGAAGGTAAATATTCTGCTCCAAGTGGAAATTCAGACCCACGGGTACCTAATCTTATGGTTTCTTTTTAAAGGGAAATGGAAAATATGATCTGTATGGAAGAAACCATGATTTTAAATATTTTTATCACTGTATCTAAATCTTAGCTTCTACTGGTGGCTACAGAGAAAGCAACTCTTTGACAGTGTGCTCAGCAGTGTTGCTTGGGGACAGAATAACTGAAAGCGCAAATGGAGGTAACTTTTTTTAAAGATTTACTTATTTATGCATACAAGAACTGGGGTATAGTCCAGAGGTGTGGGGAGGTGAGAGGATTCACCAGAGACAGAGTGGGGAGCAGAACAGGCAGATAGAAGGAAATACACTGCTGAGGGGAACAGTGGGTGAGACAGGAGAGGGCTGCTGCTCCATATGGGTCCTCTCCCTGGCCGGGGATTGAACTCATGCTGCAGTGGATGTGGAAGACCTCACAGTGCAGCGCTCAACCCCTTGTGCCACCAAGGAGACACTGTCATGACTTTTTAATAACAGAAAACATTTGACAGTTTTCTATGTGTCAAGCATTGTCCAAAGCATGTTGCTCAGTCCTCACAATAGCCTGAGTAGCTTTGTGAGTAGCTCTTATTCTCACTCATGTTAAAGATGAGGAAACTGAGGCCCGGAGGTCAAGCAATGCATTGGGTTCTCCTACCCATCACTAGAGGTCCAGCCCCTTCTGATCTGAGCAGCTCTGGTGATGGCTGACACGCTCTCGGCACCATCCAACTGTAGCCCTTCCTGCTGTTGCTCCTTTGCTGCTGCTGCTTATGAACACAGCCCCCCCAGTTCCTGCCTCATATCCAGGCTGTCTCTACGCCCTGACCAGGGTTCCCCATGGTTCCGAGGAGTGAGACCGATGCATGGACACATGCAGAAGCTCAGAGGTAGTGGTGCACTTTAATCAATGAAAGGAAGAAGGTACAGATAAACTCTGCTACCCTCAGGGTTAGTTGTATATATTTTTTTAAGATTTATATATTTACTCATTACAAGAGCTGGGGATACAGATCAGAGTCATGGGAGGTGAGAGGATTCTCCAGAGTAGGGAGCAGAACAGGCAGAGCCATTGAACCACACTGCTGAGGGGAGCAGCGGGCAAGGCAGGAGAGGTCTGCTGTGCCATATAAGTCCTCTCCCTGGCCAGGGATCGAACTTGTGCTGCTGTGCTGAGATGCTTCACAGTGCAGTACTCAATCTGCTGCACCACCAGGAAGGCCAGATACATTTTTTTAAAAATACATAGCAAGACTAAGAATTTATCCTAGGTGAAGTTGCCTGCAGCCCAGCCCTGCAAGACCTTTGCAAGACCTTGTATTTGTTCTTTTTCTCTCCTGCCACACTTCTTTATCCCTTACTCAGGTTTCAATGGGATTGTGCTCCCCAGCTAAATGTGAATTCATCATCTTTTGACTTATGCTCTGGGTTCTAGGGAATCAAACTAAAACAAACGATTCATGCAAAGTTTTGTGGCAGGTGAGTGTCACTGCCAGGGTTAGAATCCAAGTCTGTTCCCAGCATGTGTGCTGTTTAACTACTCAGTATTCTATCGCCAAAGGAAAAAAATAAAACCTTGGGTTACAAAGTTAATGTCATCTTTAAAAATAACCTTTCACTATCTGCCAAGTGCATTGCTGCTGTTTCCAAACTTTCTCCAAATTTCAAAATCTAACCTTAACTTTTCTCTGGGTTGTATGCTGGAAGTTTTTGTATAAACTGCTAAATTTGTTTATTCCATATCTCCCAGCTAGGGGATGTCAGCTCTTAGAGGACAAGATGTACTTGACTGCAGTGAGAAATTTCATGAAACATGCGGCATAAAAGTCTTTAACTGTAAACTCTTTAAAGAGAAAACCACACAGCTGTGTCTCAGAGTACAGGTTTGTTGCAGCTGGCAGATAATCTCAATTGCTCTCCAAAAACTGCTTAGTATGTTCTTCTCATGAACCAGGTACAAGGTCAAGCACAAAGATATAAAATTGGATAAAATACAGTCCTTATGCTTAGAGACCTTCTTGTGGAGAAAACATATGTCAAGAGACAAGTTTAGCAGTGTGATAAAGTGCTAAACTTGCATTTTCCTTCGTGTTTTATTTTTAAAGAGAACTTTATCTTTATTTGCTCAATTGAAAAAGTTCAGACAAAAAGGTAATGATTTTGTTTTGAAAGACACATCACCGATCTGTGTGAGGATGGAAAAGCCTGGAAAGGTGCCTCAGAGACAAGCTGCAGAAGCACAATATTTTGGCTCCCATCCATAGGCAATGATACATTCAACCACCAGTCTGGCAATAGGTGTGACATCTCACATGTTTTTGTTCCTTTTTGGGCTTTTCAAAACACTTTACCTATTTTGGGTCTCCAAGTCTCACTAAGCTAGAAAAATGTAGTTGCTATTTCTGTCTTCCTTACTAGATAGGGGAGAAGCTGGAACACAGCGAGGTGAAAGAGGTGTGGTTCAAGCACACATAGGAAGCAGATGTGTGTGAGTTTGATGCAAAGTCACCCTGAGTCGACACACAAACATCTGCTCTCACACCAGATCATCCTCTCGTCATAACCTTTAGTGATTGGGAAACTTATAGCTTCTCATTGGAATGACATCTGACTTTCTTTTTAAAATTATTCCATAAACCCTTTGGAATTAATGTTGCATTTCTTTATCTGTGATCTCTTGAGTTGATGAAGATGATAGTACTCAAAGTAGGACACTTTTGAGAGGATTAAACTAGGATAAAAGGAGGAACCAGGGCTGTTCAAAGTAAGCCAAGCTGAACAGCTTCCTGAACATATACCATTTACCCCCAAAGAGAGGCAGTAGAATTGGTTCATGTTGGACACAGAATGCTTACACAGGACATCTCAGTCGAATATTATAGAGCCAGTGGCAGAAGTCAAGGGGTTCCTTAAAATAGAATCCTTCAGGCCTTCCTGGTGGCAAAAGGAGTTAAGTCACAGCACAATGAAGCTATCAGCAGCCACCACAGCATGAGTTTAATCCCTGAGCAGGGAGGTGACCAACATGGCCCAGCAGATCTCTTCTGTCTTGCCTGCTGCTCCCCTAAGCAGTGCATTTCGGTCAATCTGCCTGTTCTGCTCCCTACTCTGTCTCTTGTCTCTGGTGAATCCTCTCCCTCTCATCCTCCCCCAAGTCTGGCCCACACCCCAGGTCTTGTGTGCATGAATATTAAAAAAAAAAAAAGAAAGAAAGAAAGAAAAAAAAGAAAGAAAGAAAGAAAGAAAAAAAAAGAACGGGATTCTTCAAAGCCTTTCCATTTCTCTAAAGAGAATTATCAAACTTTTTATATGTCTAAGAATCCTCATTCCCTCAATATCTGTACCTGACTACTGTCCTATTTCATCAGCTTCCTTCTTTTCCTTCTTTCTCTCTCAGTCCTGTCTTCCAATGACTGGATTATGTCACATTTTCCATCCTTTGTGGAAATGGTAAGTTTCTTTGCAACTTTGAAGAACCGACTCAAAATCGATCATTTTTTTAAAATTTCACAGGAATACAAGACCCTTGCCTCAAAGGGTCCAGGTCATACAGATTATAAGCAGTAGAGTCAGGAGTTTTACTTGGCTATGACTGACTTCAAAGTCAGGTGACCTGACTCTCAAAAGATTATAAGGAAGGAGTTCATCAGACAGGAAAGAGTATGGGGATGGGGTGGAAGAATATTTCAGGCCAAGGGAACAAATTAGGAAAAGACAGGCAATTTAGAAACATCGTGATGGTAAAAGAAAGAAACCCGGACATGAAAGAGATGAGATTGGTGAAACTATGCAAAAACCTATGACCTATACTAACACACCTCACAGAGATGGTAGATTCAGCCAAGTGATTGATTGTTGCTACTTTACAAATTTAGCTCATGTCTCAGCAGAATTCCTGAGTATCAGGTTGTTCATAGGATAGAACTATCAAAACTCTCTTGTATACTATAAAAAAGAAAATAGTCTCTCAATCTCTTTTATTGCTTTCATTAGAAAAAATGTTATTAACCTTTCAAAAACTTACCATTTTGTTTTCTTAGAGTTTGGTCAAGGTTCCACATTTATCTTGAAAAATGCTAGTTTTTGCACTATTTTTAATTGAAGGGCTTTAGGGCAAATTCAATTAAGCTGTGGTATATGAACTGAAACTTGCAATATATTAAAAATATTCTATTGCACAGTTAACCAATTACCCAGTTTCTAATTTGGGTCCCATTGTCATTCCAAATTTACACTCATACCCAGAAGATATACTCAGAAAAATGACTGAAGGCTTCAGCAACCACAAAAATAGCCCCAATGCACTTGGACTTACTTAAAGATGATTGATCTAAAATGATACTACTCCTAACTGATACATAAAGAATCACAAAGTTGGGGGCATCCCTAGACCACTAGTTAAGTCTCAGCACTATCACCTTTACAGATTGAGTTTGAGCCCCAGCCAGGGATCAAAATATTTCAGCAAAAATAACAGAACTAAGACTAGAAACCAAGCGTCCTAAGCATCAACTGTCTTAGCACTATTGGTTCACTTCCTGCTTGTGTTCTTGGATGACATTCACTTTCTAGAGGTCCTGAAATGAAGGTGTCAATGTTTTATACTGTGAAGTATAAGGAGAGACTAGTGAAGTGGAGAGACTACCCATTGAAGCTGTCACAGCTCTATACTGACCCTGGCCCTTTCATCCCACCTCCTGACAAACTCCACTGTCTATGTCACTGGGAGTATACTTTATTGCCACCAACCAGAAAAGAATTTAGCCCTGTCCTGTGCAACATGCTCCCAGAGTGCCTTCCAGAACAGCTCTCCACAATGTCCCACCCAGGAAGGTGGAGTGCGTGATGTGTTCAGAAACTGAAGCGAAGAATATATGAGGCTGGAGCTCTGATTGGAGTCACTCTGTGTACTGGCAATACCAAAATGCACTTCAAGGCTAAATTGGAATTATCTATTAGCAATTGTTTTTCATTAACCACAGCTGTCGGCCTCTTGTTAGCAAAACCAGAGCCAAGCTAGTGAACAGCTGCTTCATATCCCCACACAATTGTTAGGGCAAATGTCCATAAATCATTATGCAAATGTGAGACCATGACTGTGTTGATATGATGCTTCTCAATTGAATGTACTGAATTCCATGTGTCAGGAGGATTTTAGGCAGGTATATTCACCCTTATCCAGAAGACTGTTTTGAAGGAATGACAAGGAAGATCTCATAACATGGAGGACCCCATTAAACTTTCCCCTGCTTAATAAATATTATTGCAGTGACATCTTTCTAATTAAAATGAAGCTTTGATAAAAAGAATACAACATTGGTAATCGCATCACTCAATATAACTATTTCATTTATGCCTAGTTGCTTTCCAGGCTTGAGATTTTCAAAATTATTGCAGATTTGCCCTTTTGTAATTTTGCTTTCCAAAATAATATATAATAAAAATGTTATTTCTAGTTTTCATTCTTATTTTAAATACATGTAATATTTTATCAGCTTGACGAATTAATATAGCAATTTCTCTTTTAACTTTGTCACTACTATAAGTTACTGCCATAAATATATTTATGCATTTTCTTGACTTTTATAGAATTATTCCTTAGGACAATATTTCATGTTTGAAATAAGGATGTGATTATTTTTATTGCACTTGTTTGCATTATTAGATTGATTCCTAAAGTGATGTACTAATTTGAAATGCCATCAACAGTATATGAATGTGCTAGTTTTCCAGAAATCTTAATGTCTTCATTTCATTTACTTATTTTTTTAAATTGTTGCTAATTTACTATGTTGTCAAATACCCAGGTTACAATATGTTTTTTGCTTGATCAATTGATCAACTCATTTAAATAGCCAATATCTATCAAGTGAACATCTTGTTAAGAGCTAGGAAAAGAAAGATGGATGAAGTCTAAATTTAGTGCCCTAAAAGACCACAGCATCTAATTTAGTGGCATAACACATTTATGTTGGAGTGTTTTAAGAATGATGATTGAACTATGCAGCAGACACTGTGAGCTCATGAAGAGGACCACTAAATTTGAGTCAGAGGTATAAAAATAGACTTAAGTGAACAAGTGACAAGGTATCCCAGAAAAAGAATCAGAAAGAAAGGATGGGCAAGGACATGGATAGAGGCATGAGGGGGAAAATCAGCTCGGAAGAAGCATGGTCTAGTCTAGCTGGAAATATCCTCAGAATCAGTGTCATATCCAAGAGTATGTGAAACAGGAGACCCCTCCCACCTCGGGGCTCTGGCGCGGGGCCCCATAGCACTACCTGTGGCAGCATTGTAGTGACCACCACCAGTGGCCCACTGGGACTCAGGCTGCAGGCAGAGGCTAGCAGTGATGGCAGGTATCAGTGCCCCCCCCCCCCCCCCATCATGCCANACTGGGACTCAGGCTGCAGGCAGAGGCTAGCAGTGATGGCAGGTATCAGTGCCCCCCCCCCCCCACCATCATGCCATCCCAGGGCTTGCAGCCCCTGCTTCAGGGCTGCAGGGAGAAGCATGGAGCCCCACAGGCTGGCTCCAGCACTGTGGCTCTCTCCAGCTGCAGGCAATAGAAAGGCCTGTAGTTTTGGTGCCTGAATTTTAGAATGGGGGGATCAGGTGACATCTATGAGCTGATTGGTAAATAGGCCAATCAAGCATAGGATATAAGCTAGCAGCTGCTAGCTTGGGACTCTGACTCTTGTTTCCTGACCTCAGGAAAGAGGCACTTGCACTTTCAAACTCTCACAGAAAGACTGTTCCTGTTCAAGAAAGAAGAAAAAAGAGGCATCTACCAGCCAAACTGTGAAGGGAGAAGCCAAAAGCTTCACAGGGGCTGGGCTTCCTCTACCATCACCTGAAAAGAGCATCAGAGGCCCTGGGCCTGGTGCCTCAAAGAGCTGTTTGTTGTTGGTGGGGGCCAACAGCTTACAAAGAGCTGTAATGGCAGTGACTGGCTAACTGGCACTACTGGCCAGTGCTGCCCAGCACTGTTGACAGGTGACAGGCACTTTGTGTCTGGGTCACCGCTGAGAGATGTTAATTATACAGCACTGCCTCCTGGTGCTGCTCTCTGTTGCTGTCTGGTCCAGCATCTGATGCTGTCCATCCCAAGTTCCAGAGCACAGCTGGGGCTGCTGCAGCGTCATCTCAGCAGCCCTGCCTGTGAGCGCCTCCAGCTGTGGTGAGTTGGGCCCTCACCTGCTGCCTGCCAGCTGCCATGACCTCCAGGCCCTTGTTGGCAGGAGCCTACCATCTTGGATGAGCATCTTTTTATTTAGACATTACCTGGGGTAAGATAGCCAGCCACCTGTGGCCTTGAAAGCTCACTGTTTTCCTCGTTTGTTAAATAAAACCCATTGCTGTTGTTTATGAGCCTGCATGGTCTGCAGTTGTGCATGGCCACAGAAAGCAACCTGCGCTCTATTGGCTACGTCCCTTGGATGGCTGTGGCCCCACTGCAGCCCCTCTATAGCACTCTTTGTCATGGTTAAAATGTGACAGTAGAGACAGGTGTTAGTCAGCACTATTTTGGCTTCCAGGGTCATAAATGTCAAGAAGAAATAGCTTAAGCAAGAAGGAGGAGGAAGAGAAGAAGGAGGGTGGAGAATTACTTATAAAGAGCTCTGGTAACTCAGGGAACCAAAGGACAGCACTATGTTCAGCTCTTAGGAACAACTATGATCAGAAAGAAAACTCAAACCCCAACAGGCACTTCTCTCTCATCTGTTTCTAGAGCTGTTCTCTCTTACCTCTGTCTCATCTGTCTCGCCTTACCTACATTCTCAGCTTTTTCAACTTTTCTTAAAAAAAATTTAATCACCACTAGCTTTACAACATTCAGTTTAAATATCCAAACAAAAACAGGTTCATTCTCTTGTTCCTATTTCCATTGTTTCCAAGGAAGGCCTCTGGTTGTCCTAGCATGGATCAAAGACCCAGAAATAATTTACTGAGGCTGTGAAGGCAGGGACTCAGGACTCCATATGAACATGGAAACTGTCTTGGAAAATGTGGAAATCCCAAAGGAAAGTGATTATTTTAAAGTGTGATAAATGGGCATTGAGATGCTAGGACAAGGAAACAAAATACATCAATTATTACTAAAGAGAAAGTCTAGATCGAGTACCATCATGAATGATGTTGAATAATATGCCAGAGAATTTCAGTTTTCTATGAGCATAGTTTTATTTGGGCCAAGCCATGCATCTTCTACTCTTACATATCTCTAACCCTCTGTTTGTTCTCGATGATGATTTGGTTTGCATTATTCATATTTGGGGAATTGGTAGAAAAGAGTAAGGGAACTAAGTATCTTCTAAGTTTGCAGTGCTGGCTGAAAGGCTACCACCTCTTTCTGAATTGTAGACCATCATTTTGAAATTGGACATGCCTTGACCTTGAAAAAGACCTTGTGGAGTTCACATACCTTGGTCTCTGTCTACAAAGTCTGACTGAGAGACTTTTGGAGCTGGGCCAGAATCATTCCAAGGGGTCACTGAAATTTCTGGTTTCTTGGGCTTCTTTTCAACCTCTGTCTTGAGCTGGAACAAAGCTTGTTTTTTCCCTTTTCTCTAATCTCATCCATTTTTAGTGCTTTGAAAATAAATATAAAGCATAAGTTCACTTTTATTTCAATAGTGGTTTACAAAATATAAAAAAAGGAAAAAATCTGAAGAGATTTTGAGCAGAAGTCTGAGATAAGCAGATTTTCTTTTTAATGTTAGAACGATCACTCTGGCAGCTGCAGAGGATGGATTGCTGTGGATTGAGGTTTGAGGCAGCAACACCAGTTAGGAAGATTGTTCTATTAATCCAAGTGAGAAATGATCAAAGCTGGAACTACAACAATGGCAGTGGGGGACAGTGATGGGGAGATAAATATTAAATATCGATAAGACTTGATGAATCATTTAGAAAACTTTTTGTAGCAAATTATAGGAAAATAAATAATCAAAGTAGCTTCAACAATAAATAAACTCATTTGCAAAGCAAACATTAAGTCTGGAAAGAGGATAGACTTCAGAATTGTGTATGGTGTTTCTATTCTCTGTGCACTTGACTTCTGTCCACACTTTTTTATATTGATTTTACTCTCAAGATGGTAACAAGATGGGTATGGCGATTTTAGACTTATTGTCTATATGTGAAACCATTTAGAGATCATTTCCAGAAATTTGCCGAGTAACTACCTCCAACAATCTAGAAGCCCAACACACCATCCATTGCCCTGCAGAGCTAGAATGATCAGTAAAACAGGAACACATTTTCCCGGAAGATTCTGGTAAACATTTTAAATCATTAGCCTGAACTGAGCCTTGTTCCCATTCCTGAATCAATCACTGGTAAGGGGAATGAGGAATTTCCTACTACGCTCATCAGGAACATTTCTGAAGTTGATGTTGTAATTCACTTCCCCAGGAGCAAGTGGGCAGAGGATAAATGGGTGGTAGGGAAAGGGAACAGGAATATGAACTAAATCAAGAGTTTTCTAGAAATGGAAGGAGAATTAGATGAGTAGTAGGCCAAAAACATTATTCAATACAGTTAGTAACTGTTTAGGAATAAGGAGTAGCAATCATGATATTCAGGTGTAATAACCAGGTAGGATTTACCAGGGTAAGAAATTAAAGAGGATAAACAGGTTTGGGCAGAAGATGAGTTTTGAAGGGTATGAGGCACATCCAGTGAAATATATCAAGCAGGCAGCTGAACATAGGAGTTTGAAGCCAAGGAAAGGGTCCGGATTAAATATATGTATTTGGAAGTTATATAGCCTACAGGTACACACTGAGGTCAATCTTGGGTAGGATTAACCAAGGAAATGTGCAGCGTGAGAACAAAGATATGAATTCATCTCTGAAAAGGCCAAAGTAGAAGATGGGAATTAGCTTACATTTGCATATCAAAGTGTTTCTTGCATTTGGATAGCTGTTGCAGTGAAAATTTCTACAAAACTAAATGATTTCTAAGCTTCATTTGACAGCTCATTATTTTTAAAGCAACATTTTCCCACAACAAAATTCACTTACACTAAAGAGTATGGAAATGACTTTGGAGTGAATAGCAATGGAATTTGACCTAAAGTAATAAATACTTCATGGATTGTAAAAGGGTTTGGAATCCTTTTATGACAAAAACAATCAGCTGTGGTTCATAGGCTAGATGGCTTTTCTTGGCGTGAAGAAATGTTTGGTGAAATTGTTGTTTCTAATTTCGCTGTTAGCTGTGATAAATTAACTTTGACAATCTTACCGGGCGGGAGAGGGGGGGCTTAGCAAGAGCTCAGAGAAGATTAAGGTCAAATCCAATTGAAAATATGGGGACATCATTTTACCAAGTTGAAAGTGAAATAACAAACACATGTGGGGGAGCAAATAATCCGAATTGCTCGTTTTCTGGGAGTTGTGAAGACTGCACACATGGCAGGCTCATAGTGCCAGGAGAACCACGCCCTTCCAAGCGCGCATGCTCAGACTTGGGGCACAAAGCTTTCTTGACTTTAGGAGCCTAAGCTGGGGTCTGCAAAACCCGAATCGAGAGGAAGTTAAGCAGTCCATCCTAAATTCAGAGCCTGTTAATTTCTCGTTTAGAGGACATTCTCAGATACGTGAACAGGATCTCATGGTTGGTTTTTCCTAAGCCAAGGAGAAAAAGTTGTTTCAATGATAGATGGAAGCAACCAAAGGACCATCCTTGGAGAAGCAGGAAAAGCCTAAAGGTGAAGACTTTCTCATTCTTGTTCAGCTTAAAAATAGAACCACTTAACTGCTTAAGAAAGGAGAGCTGTGGAAATAGGCTGGGCTGCACCAAGTGGTGAACTCTGGGCTTTCCCGTCCATCTCTGTAATTTTGAGTTTCTGTCCTTGACAGGCACCAAGCTGTAGAGTAGGAGAAATGAACTGGAAGAAATGGATGTCACCACAGCTCAGTTGCTTGTGACATGTGACCTTGCATGTGCAATTCTCCTTGCATGTGCCACTTTCTCAACTTGCAAACTAAATGGGTAGGATGAGGACTCTCTAGGGAGTCAGTGCAATAACTAAAAGCAAATCACCCAAATTCAAATTCTGGCTTCACAGCCTCCATGACTCAGGGTCATCTAGCCTTTTGTGTTTAGGCTCCTGTAGCGGCAGGAAGGCGGCACTGGGCAGGTTCAGGATGGTTCTTAGCAGATGGGTCAAGGAAGGGGTCTTGGAGCCCTCGGTGGCTTTTTATGCTTTTATTGATCTCTACATCAGAGGTGGCATCAGGTACATGGCAGGCATAGGTGCCGGGGCCGAGAGCTGGCAGGCCTCCCAGCCCCCAGCGCATCTCACCCTCTAGGCTGCTTCTTCTCTCTCTGCTGCTCTCGCTTTCACTGCTGCTCTTTGGTCTGCTGGTCAGTCCTGTTGGTTCTGGTGTCCTCATGACGCCACCCATTTAAGCCCATGTCCAACTCAGGTACGCCCACATGCGCATGCCCACCCTGGAATGTTCGCAGCACCGCAGGTGTCCATCATCACAGTGGTGGGAGGGTGGAAAGACCTGATTTCTCTAACCCTATAGCTCCACAGTTATGAAAAAGACTTAGTGCCTCAACAGAGCCCAGAACAGTGCCTGGCCCTTAGTGAACATCATGTAACTGTTGGCTACTTGTAGTCCAGCTCTAAATTTATATAAATCTGTAATTCTAGGATGAGCACTTAGCATGATTCTTTTAATCTATGACAAGATTCCCAGGAATTAAAAGTTCTTCTATAGACATGGGCACATCTTGGGAATATTTCATAGCTAGAAGTTAGTGTTTGTAAGCTGGATTTTATTACTTTTAAATATTTTTAAACCCTTTTAGGAAATGTTGTTTTCAAAATAAGGTAAAGAATTTCAATTAGGATTTGCAATATCTTGTAAAAACTGTACCCTGAAGGGTCTCTCTCCCTTGTATTAATTGGAGCTATATTAGAATTAATTACCAGAGAAGATGGATGAGAGTCCATTGGCTGCTTGGTAAGAACAGTCACTGCCCCTGGCTCAGGAACCTCCATGCCCCAAAGTAAGGTTCTCTAATTGCACGGGAAGGAGAAGGAAGAGATAATTCATTACTGAAGGAAATAATGCTATTTAAACTTTTATACCAAAAGGAAAAGTGGCATGTGAGGTTCTGCTATTCATTTCTTCCCCCCTTCCTTTATTATTACTTTAAGTGTATAAGAATTACTTGTGGTTACATATCAAAATGTTGTCCAGTTATTTCCTTCTGACTTTGTAGAGCTGCACCGGGATCAGCACTTTGGGCAACTAATTTGGCAGATTTGGGCTTCAACTTGGGAAAACCCTATTTTGCCCCCAGGGCAGTGTAACGCCAACACTAGATAGACTTGTGAACAATGGAGACAGAACAATAACTTCATGCCTTTTCAAACTGATTTTCATTAAACATTTACTAAACATTTGTGTGATGAGATAGGTTTGGTGACATTTATTAGGAAAGTTTTTCAATTAATATTTCTATTAATATTCAGGAAAGATTTGTGTAATAATTCACTTCTACTGCCCAAAGTAGATTTCATGCTGTGAAGAAAGCTCAGCAAATGGGATTATAGCATGCATTATTCTGATCTGGAACTTAGATTCTGACTTAGTCCTCAGAAATTAGCATTCAAAATTCTATCTGATTTATCTTAGATTTGTATTTGCAGCATGCAGGTATTTAATTTATAATTTTAATTTGCCTTTGAGAGCCCTTTGGAAGGCAGGACCAATTAATATTTTACCAGCTAGCTAAATCTCTATGGAAACTTGATGTTAATGGCATTATAATTCCTATTTATTGCAATAATATTTTGGTGTTCTTTTTCAATTGGTTTGATAAGTGGTTGTTCATCTCTTAGTCCAATCTAGTTGGGACTGTTGGATATGAGAAGGAGGAAAGAAAGCAAAAGAGGAAAGTCTGGGGCTTGGACCAGTTTCTAGTTTCAGTGTCAAAGGTCAATTAAAATTGCATTGTTATCCAGTAAGCTCAAGGTTATAGATGTCAGGACCCTGCCACATGCCTGTTGGTTGGTACCAGGAAAGGACAGTTGGCAGTGGTTCTGTGTGGACTACTCATTTGGAAAAGACCTAGTCAGGAATTGGTATTCTAAAGAAATAGGATTCTCAGAAGAGATACCTGCAAGAGTTAGCAAATGTCAGGTCACCATCACCTCTCTGAGTTCAAGACAGAGCCAGTTTCTGCAGTGAGTGGCAGGAAATCACATGTGAGTGGCCTATGTCCAGGGCTGCAAAGACAATGGATACCTGGGTATTCAGGGTTCAACTGAGAGCCATAGGCCACATTTTAAGGCAGTTGGTCACAAGTGCACTTCTCAATCCCAGTCTTCACTTAGAACTCTTTCATGTCTGGTTCAGAATTGTCTCAGGAGATAGGAAGAATTATCTTAGAATTTAAACAACTCCTCCTAAACACCATAGGTAAACCCAAAGAATAACACTTTGTGAAATTATCAACCTGCTTGAAGGATAAATATTGACCCAGAAACTATAAGTTTTAAGGGTCAAATATGAAGGGAATGGTGAGGTCTTTAGATTAATATGTGTACCCTGTCTTTGTAAGACTGAAAATGTGTAAGGAACTGGATTGCAATTTCCTCACTTACTATACTTCTTCTCTGATCACTTCGTAGCATTTACTCTGATTGAGGCACTGTGCTAAGTGCAACTGTGTATGCCTGCATGCACCTATTCGTCATAATAGCCCAGACTTAAGTGTTGTTACTTCACCTGATAGATGAGCAAAATGAGTCTTAGACAGGTAATTAACCTGCCCAATCACAAAGCAAGTGAGAGGTACAGCTGAATCTTAAAGATACAGTGCATGTCTACTGTGAAGAGTAAATGGTGAGGGTTGTACACCCCTGTTCTGCTCCCAGCTCTGTCTCTGGTGGATCCTCTCACCCTCTCTGGCCTGTACCCCAGCTCTTATATGCATCAATAAATACAAGTCTTTACAAAATATAGTGAGGGCTGTACCATGCATAGTGTATACAGTGAAGACTATAAAACTAGAGTACATAACAAAGGCTCTAGCACCTGCAGGGCAGACAGTATAGCTAAAGGGACACAGGAGTGGGAGAAGATGGGGCTCTAAGAGGCAGATTTGCCCTTAGTAAACTTTTCTAATTCATGTATCTTCCTTTCATTTTAAAAAAATGCTTGTAGAGACTCTTCTGTGCCCCAAGCACTGTTTTAGCAAATAAAACAGGCAACGATTCCTGTTCTCATAAAGTTTAAATTACAACACAGGGTAAACAATATACTTAATAAATACATTACAAAATATAATGCAAACTTTTGGTACAAATTACTATATACTACAAAAGTAAATCTAATAAAAACAAACATATTAGTTGTTAGCATGAGATAAATCCAATGAGGGGAATAAAAAGGGCAAGGAAAGGACATTGGAAATGTAGGAGGTGGATAAGCAGCTGTTCCAAACGTGTTGACCTAGGAAATACAGAAATCTTAAAACCCGGGATATTTGAAGAATAGCAGGTGGCCAGAATGGCTAGAGGGGATGATGTCAGAGAATCATAGACATGAAGTCAGGAAGGATTCTTAGGCTGCTGCGAGGTCTTTGTTTTGTTTTGTTTGTTTGCTTATTCCCTCTTTTTCTTTATTTATATAAATTTGGCATCATTTGTGGTCCCCATGGATTTCCCACCACCATTTTACCAGTGCACCCTCACCTCAGCCCCTTGTGCTCTTTCTGTCCTCAACTCACTCCCTCCCTTCTCCCACAAAGTATTTCTGATTTGTCCTTCTCTTTTTTTGTTGTTGTATTTTTCTTTTATTGTTGTTATTCTTTTCCTTGGTCGCTTATTTGGTTCCCTTATATTCCTCCTTGGAGTGAAACCATCTGTATTTTTCTTTAGCTGCAAGGTTGTTGACTAACTTGGTGGGAAGTAGGTAGTCACTGTAGAGTCCTGCGCGGAGGGGTGACACAATCCTAAGTTACATTTTAAAAGGGTTGTTCTGGCTGCCATACTAAAAATAGACAGAAACCAGAGTGGAAGCCTTGAGAGCCATTCTAATGTGGCCATTACAGTATCCAGACAAGAGGGTGATGGCCTGACCTGAGAAAATTGGTCAGATTCTGGATTTGTTTTAAGGATCGAACCAGAGAGTTTTCCTGATGGATTTTGTTGTAGGATGTAAGAGGAGAGGAGTCAAAGAGCTCCAGGGACCTGGGGATGAGCATTTGACGAGAGAGTTTGTCTCCTTAAGATGGGGAAGAAAATGAAACCTGCAAGTTTGAGGCCAATATTAGGTGCTCCCATGGGGACATTTTAGGCTTACAATTTTTATGAGATCCCCAAATGAGGTTTAAAACAGCCCACGTGGACTAAGGATGGCTCTGGCACATAGGAGGGAAGTCTGAGCTGCGGGTACAGGCCTAGGAGCCGTCAGCTCACAGCGGTGCTATCAGACAAGCTCCTGCAGGGATCAGTGATGCATTCTCAAGGTTCAACTGAAAAGAATTTAATAAAAGGGCAGCGTATAGAGATGTCAGCAGAATTAAAGGGATTTATAAGGGATGGTGGACAGCAGAAGTGGAAAGAAATTACTACTTCTATGTTTGAGTAAGAGAAATGGAGAGGGGATGGCATACCTGAAGCTCAGTGAGAGGTAGAGCCGTGAAAACTGCTGCAGCTGCCAGCCCTGTCAGTCATTAACCAGCCAGCCAGGGGCCTAGGCAATGTTGTCTGCAGCTTCTTGGGCCATGAAGCAGGATGCAGAAATGTAAAGACAAAGTGGAGGATCAGTATTACAGATTATGTGTAAAGCCTGAGGTTATATTAAATCTTTAAGGGAATGAGAATAGTGAGAAGAGGACAAAGAATTGAGCTTGGGGTTCTTCATCCTTAAGAGGTTTGGAAGAGGGAGAATTCACAGATGGCACTACAAACAAGTAGCCTGTGACATGGTACAAATAGCAGGAAGTGTGGAGTCCTGGAAGCCACGAGAGGAACATTTATCAAGGGGAAGGTGTGATTAGTGTGTGGAATGCAGTTGATATACCACATGAGGTGCAGTCTGAGAAGAACTCTTTGGGATTAGCACCATGGGAGATCTTGCTGCCCCTGACAAGATATACGGATGGAGTAGCGAGGGGAAAACACTGAATGGGAGAGAGGTATTGGGGAGAACAACATGAGAGAAGTTTCTGCCAGCAAGCTATACTATTACTTTAGGAGTTTTCCTGAAATTTGGAGCATCACAATGGCACAGAAAGTAAGAATAAAATGAAAGAGAGAATTATTTTTGAGAGGGATAAATAACTTGCTTGCATGGTGGTGGGAGAGGAAGTAATGACTCAGGAGGAGGAGGGGAATGTTCCTAGAGTGAGGGCTTGTCTTAGCACATGTTTCTTCGGTGGAAAAGATCATACTCCTGTCCCTTCCATCTATGATGGGCTCTTTGGAGAGAGAATGAGAAACCGTAGGAATAGACGACACCCTTTTCCAGTGTCAGCACTTTTGACCACCCCCCCCCACCTGACTTTTGGAGCACTCATCATATCCTATCAAGAGTAGGAATAACCAGTTCCTTGGCATCTGCTAAGCACTAGGCACTGTACTTCATAAACATTTAGCTCAAATCTTTACAACAATCGAACTCTTAATTCCAAAAATAATCTTCAATGTCTCAGTCAGGTTAATAAAGTAGCTCACAGGAGGGAGAACCAACATGCAAACCCTGGTCTTTAGGACAAAGCCCTTATTCCATTGCATCTCCCTAGCCAATCTCACAGTCTATTTTTCTCTTTTGCTATCAGTTTTTTTTCTTTCTTTCTTCATTCTCTGTGGACTCTTATCACTGTCTATTACTTGTTCTCCAAAATCTCTACCTCCTCATCCCAGCCACTTTATCTTCATCAAAACCCAACCCTGATAGCATTAACACCTTCAAACAACAAAGTTCCTCAACCAAGAAGTATCATTCCCCTTCCAAAAGTGGACTTTCCTGAAAAGAGAGAATTTCTTCCCCTTCCTCGATGAGTCTGTGGTGGTGGACAATCAGGTTTGGCAAATGTTGTTGGAAAGAATAGACTTCCAGAAGCTCCTGAAATCTAGCAGTGAAGGCCATTATTTCTGTCCAATAGACTGTTTCATCCCTTCATGTCATTTGCTTAGACCACTACATCATTCACTTAAGTCCTGAAAATTTCATGACCTTGACATCTTGGAAGGGCCACACAGAACTATTTACCTGGTTTGAAGTTGATCAGTACTATTGTCCAGTCCATTCTGGATAGTCCTCTCTCTCTAGTTCTTTCTCCTTTTCTTTCTTTTTATTGCTCTGTCTCTTTGTTACACACACACACAAAAGCACACACCCACACGCAAACACATATACAAGCACACATACATTGTGCTTGCTTGGTACTTGGACTGGATTTACAGGATGGAGTGACCTGCCACTGTTGCTAATAGGTTGGATCAATATCACGAAATGTGCCACATCCTTCTTCATTTTCTCATCATGAAGCAATCGATAGTCTTGCCTTGCCTGTAAACCTTTCTCAAAGGTTCCACACTTTTCATTTCCCCTTGTTGTTTGCTGGGTTCGGTCTGCTCACTACAAGATCCTGGGGACAGAAAAGAAGAAACTGATCCTAAATTTTCCAAGTTTGACTGATTTGTGCTCAGTCTGATTTTACCTGCATGGCAAACTCACATGCTCACAGACATTCAGTTGTGTATGAATGAGCATGTGTGTGTGTGAGTGTGAGAGAGAGAGTACATATGTGTACATGTATTTCTTAAATATAAGAAGATCAATCAGATCTTTATTTTTTTACCCTCAGGGAACTTAATCTACCCAAGGAGGAACAGAGTACAGAAGGATTTATTCTTCCCTGTAAATTAATGTCATATGGGAAAACTTTGCTCTAATGGCTTGCTGCAGCAGGCAGTTGGAGTGAGCAAATAACATGATCTGGCTCCCCAATGATGTTTCTCAGTTCAAGTTTATGGTGCTTGTTCTGGATACCAAAGCTGTATGCTCTGATAAAGGTCTTGTGGGATATGTATCTGACCTTAGGTAGAATAAGCAAATGTCAATATGATGTGGTTTGAAGGGCTAGAATATTCCCTCTACCCTCCCCCCCCCAAAATGGTACTTCTCTGAGCCCACCACAATAAGTCAAACTCCTGAGTGACTGACTACATAGGGTTAGGTATGAAGACCTAAAAGGTAAGTTGAATGTGTGTGTTGGTATAGCTGAGGAAGGTCAGAGAGAGTGGGTGGTAGGGAGTAATATAAATCTATTCATGCCTGATTGGGAATTAGTATATCAAACACTTTTAAGCAACTAAAAAATTCTGAAGGAATGGGGGCCAGGAAGGTTTGGTATGCAAAGTAATGATGCTTTAAATACATTCACATACCTGGCATCTTCTCCTCATACCTTATCTGGCAAAAGACTGTCTATGGATGTTATTAAGTTAAGGAAACGTATTCTGGGTTATTGAGATGGATCTAATGAAATCACACAAATTGTAAAAGTGGAAAGGGTAAGCAAAGAAGGAAATGTGATGGTAGAAAAAAGAAAAATGTATTACTTGAGGACTCATCCTTTCATTGTTGACCTTGGCCATGGAGGATGGGAGCCATGAACCAGGCATGTGGATGGTCTGAAAAAGCTAGAAAAGGCAGAGAAGCACATGCTGCCCCAGAATATCCAGAAAAGCACTTAACCCTGCTGACATCTTGATTTTAGCACAGTGACACTTGTGTTAGGCATAAAACCTACGGAACTGTCAGGTAATAAATCTGTGTCATTTTAAGCAACTAAATTTGTGGTGATCTGTTATGGTAGCAATAGGGAACTAATACCAAGAAAAAAAATGGAAAAGAAGAGAGTCCAGACATCTGAAGTATGGGAAAGAATCTGGGAGGGTGAGCCAGGTTGATGAATTGAGCCCTGGGAAGACAGGAGCAAGACTGAGGAATTTATGGGGAGAAACAAGAGATGAGACAAACAAGACATAGGACAAGAATGGCTCTTGGGGCCTCTGGTGCCATTCAGGCTGCAGGTCCACCTCAGAGTCCTGTCCTATGGGGGAACTGGAGGAGGCAAAGCTAGGTGAAGAGGGCATGCGCTGAGGCTTCTAGCTGAGTAGAGAAGGAACCAGAGAATAGGTCATGCTCTGGCTACCTGCAGCTTCTCTTCCAGAGCATCAAAGGTTTCCCACCTGGGGCCCATTGTGTGATGAGGGCCATCAGATGTAGGCCAGAAAGGACTTTTTCTCACTCCCAGCAAGAACCTCAGCATTCCAATGATATGAGATCTCATGACATGTTATGTGAGGCTTGTCAAGTACAGGGTCACAGGTAGAAATGATGAAGTAAAGAGCCAAGGAAGGAGGAGAAAAGGTAGATAAATGTTTTCAGATAGCAACCTGTATTTTGCAACCTGACTGGTAGAAAAAAATTAAGTTTCAGAAATATACTGCATCTTTTTTTTGGGGTTTCTGATGCCAAAATGTGCTGGCATGTAATGACAAACACAACGTCAGCTTTCAGGGAAAGTTTTACTTCCTTTGGTTCCCAGATCTTAAATACTGCCCTCAAAGTGGACATTTGGTGCTAGGCAGTAGATAATGATCAAGCAAACTTGCTCTAGAAACTCTCTTCCCATACACCCAAGTCTGCTGAACTGGTATGAAAATTATATGGAAGCAGGGGTTCTGGGTGTATTTCATAGTGCAAAGACGTTTGGCATCCAAGCAAAAGGAGAAAGCTTCTCTCTCCCTCCTTAAAAGTGTCAGAAGTGTATAACATTTGAGTCAGAAACTGCCTGACATGAATCTCTCCTGTGCAGTGATTGGTTTCATAGGCTGTTGCTAAGAAGCATCCCTCACCCCTATTGCAACATTCCTGAAAATGTCTGAACTGTGGACAAACACTCTTATCACTATGTACATTAAGGAGTACAGAGACACACTATGCCAGGAATACAGACTACAAACAGAGGGAATGGATTCCTAGTTTGATTTGGTGATGAAACCCATTTTCTCATCCATCTCCACGGGTGATACATTCCTTTCCAGATGGGCATTTGAAGAGGGGATGCACTTGATTTGGTTTTTAGCTCCCAGTTCTACTCTCAGAACCCCCATGGAACTTTGTACTCTCTTACTTCCTCTCTGCCACTGGGTTAATAACCCCCTCCTCCCTCAAGCTTTCTGGGCACCTAATATGCCCTGAATGTTTATTGCTGGGCAGAAAAACCCTCTCAGGCATGCCTTGGGGAGGTCCTGCAGCTGTCACCCTCAAGAATCTATGGCCCACGAAGTGGTTCTCCAGTGCTTCACTGATGCTTTCTCATAACACTAAACCCTCACTCTACACCCAGGAGATGAGAAAGCTCATTTCCTGGTACTCTGCCACCTATTGTATCTCTCTGCTTCTACTTGATTCCTGCTATTTATCTTTTGCTTACCAGAATGATAGTTTCAATCTCTAAAGGCCTTCCTGTAGCACTTTCTGCACCTTTAGTTTAAACATTATTTAGTTCAGCTGCTGCGGTCAGTCTCCATAGCCTGTCAGCGATCTGATTATCCTTTCTTTTGTGCCCAAGGTTTGGGAATTCAATACATTTGAGCAAAATTCTTATTTGGGGGGATTCATAATCTCTTACACTGAGCAGTTAGAATATAGAGGGAAAATAGAGCACAGGAGAAAGGATAAAGAGAAAATGATGAGGAATTGGTGGAGGAGGAGGACAAGGGAGGGATGAGTAGGTGACAGAGCAGAAAGACATGGAGTTCTAGAAAAACTCATAAACTTCTAAATCTCATAAAGACATGTTAGAAGGATCATAAGTAGCAACCAAATGTAATTCCTCTTATGGCAAGCTCTAATTGACTGCTGAGATGAGGGAACAATGCATATGCCAGGTGCCTGCCAACAGGCTAGCTTTCTACCACACAGGTCACCTTGCCACACTCCAAGGACACGGGCAGAGAAGGGAGATCACGAGAATGCAAAGCCCTGTGCAGGGAGCTTACTGAGTGTTGCCAGCAGAAGGCAATGGAGCTCCCCCCTGCAAGCTACTTGTGACAAGACTGTTTCCTTCCCTCTCATTTTACCTCTCTGTACCCTTTCCTGTTCTAACTGGAATTGAGACTGCAGAAAGCTCCAAATATCACAATCAAACAGGCCTTTCAAGTGTGTAGGGAACTGATGGGTAAATGAAGCACTACAAGAAAAGCCATAGAAAATAGACATTGATCCAAACTTGGAGGTGAAGTGTGTGAAATTGTTTATAAATTGTCTGGATAATTGTAGGCACTGAAGTGGGATGCTAGCACTTCCATCCACTCTTGTTTTTTACATAGTTTAATTAACTTTCAGACAGGAAGTACCATGCTCTTCAGAGTGAGGCAGGACTGGATTCAAATCCTACCTTTAATATGCACAGGTCTGATTTTAGAGTAGTCACATTTGCATCAAGTTGCAATCTTTATATCTCTGAAATGAAGATAATGTTCCCTTGAGGTATTAGAATAGGGTTTCAGTGAGTTCAGTTATGCAAAATGCACAGGATGGCTGGGATATACTAAGTGCCTCTTCAATGGCAGCCTCTGGATCTTGTTAGAAATGGGACTTTACATTTTGAAATCTTCCTTTACTTCAGTATGAACTATGTCATTGTCTTGCCCAAGTCTGCTCTTCTTGTCTAACCCTGTATCAGTTTGAAGGTACATTGGGCTGGAGATCTCAGGTTCACCCTTTTCCCATGTCTGAGATCCTTTCCCCAATCTGTACCTCTCTGTCCTTGTCCTGAGATGCTCTCCTGTAAGGATGATGTCAGCAGGCTCCCCTACACTTTGCTTTCTGTTGGGCATGTCAATCAGAGAGGCTGGACAGATCGGAGGAAGATGGAGGGTGAGCTCAGGGTGTTTAATCCCTGGCTCCTTCCCCGGGTGAGCAGCCAGAGCTGGCAGCGTCCCTTCTCAGAAGATCGGTGCTCCCCTCACCATGGTGGGCTCTACATCTGTTGCCCTCTTTATTCTGATAACTGTTTTCTTCCCTACCCCTTTGAACCTAACCCCAGGTTCCTCATGGTTGCCATGCACTCTGCCAATCTAATTAGACCCTTTGGAAGACAAAACAAAGTGAAAAACAGAAGAAATACCCTCCACTTATCTTAATAAGTCATCTGTTTCCTGTATGAACTTGAACTGATTCAAGGCCAATATCTCAATTGATGATCAAATCAAGAATCTACAAGTCATTGTAATCTACTCTCCCTTGTGCCCCTAATTCCTATCAGTCATTCAGTCCTGTAGAACATATCACCCCAATAGTTGTGGAAGTTCACACTTCTATGCCCAGTGATGATCTTTTCCACTGAGATCTTAATTATTGCTTGATTGACTGGGGTTGACAACTGTCAATTAAGTGTTTTCACTGCTTTCATTTGCACACCTCTTCAATTCACCCTTTCCATTCCCAAGAGGATTTTATGCAGATACTTTCCCAGATCTCCAGCACATAAAAGTCAGTGTCCAAACTTCTCAACAGGGCCCCAAAACACATTATGAAATTGCATTTGATCCACACCCCACTTCTTCCTCAGTGTCTTCTCTCCTCCTGCTCCCAGCTGCCTCCTCTCACGCCATGTATACACTCTGCCATCCAGCCATTTGTTCTAACGTCACAGAGAGATGCAATGGTATAACCTCCACATGCAAGAACAGGAATAGCAAGAGGAAGCAATAACTTAAATGGTGTCTCTAGCTCCTGTTGTGCTAGAAGAGCATTTGTTCTGAGATGTTCCCAGAGACAGGAGCTGAGAACATTCTCAGTCCTCGCCTTATGCTCTTCACTCCTTCTCTTTCCTAGTGTGACTACCACCATTCAGTTCTAAGGTTTGAAGATATATATTTCGCTGAACATGACTTCAAAACTCAAGCCAACTTCTTCATTTGTTGCTTAAATCAAGTAGCACAGTCTTGTTTCAATATTGGGAAACAATCTCTGTTGAATTTAGTAAGAAATGATATGTCAGTCTCCTGATGAGTTCCAGAGAGTATTTTAACTATTGCAATCTTCATTTACAAGCTGGTGAAGTAGTTGTGGCTTTAGGGTTCCCACAATCCTTTTTACAAAGTTGTATTATCCATGCTAGTCATCTGCCTACAGCATTCTCCCCACACTTTTCTCACTAGATATAAGTTACCCGTTCTCCAGACTCAGCACAGGCAGGTAGATGTTTCCTTTCGTCCATGTAAATACTTCTGTTTCAGTGGTCATCAATTTCTGTTATAATGGTTACTGGTCTACCTCTTCACTGGACTATGAACCCCTTGAGGGCAAAGTGAGTCTGAATCTGTGTCCCTTGTGTACTTTACTCTTCCCTATGACAGGTGTGTCATTTGAACTGTTAGGCTTCCCTCTATAGATCACACCACCTCCATAGAGTAATGTTTTTAGCAAGGTGGAGAACAATGATCTTTACAAATAGTTCTGCTGCTTCTGTTCCATGGCCTGAGACATGGATCTATCAGGGAATCACTAAGCTCTTTGCCTAATATATTATAGGACATGGCTTTGTTGTGAGTTCAAGCCATGTGTGGCATCCTGATTCATAATACGAACTATATATTTATACATCTAGGTCTAGATCTAGATATATAGAGCTATATTTTAACCTTCATCATCATTTTGGCAGAGTTCCTAAAATTCTTGGAACTTCCTAATGATAAGAATTATAAAGATAACTTTTCTTATCTTGATGAATGAGGTGACTTTAGAAACCACCTAAGGACTAAGGATGAGGGCTGGTTGCCAGAGCAATCAAACAGGTTGGAGCTTTCAGTCCTATCCTTGGAAAGGAGAAGGGTGGCTTCTCCTGAAGCAATCACCAGTAGCCAACGATTTAATCATTCATGCCTATGTAATAAAACTTCCATGAAAACCTAAAGACACAGGTTAAAAGTTCAGGTAGGTGAACATGTGGAGATTTGAATAGCATAGTTTGCTCAGAGAGAGGGTCAAGTCTCCTTGTCTTTACCCCATATCAAGCCCTATGCATCTCTTTCTTCTGACTTTTTGTGACTTATACCTATTGTAATAAATCCAGTAAGTAAAATGTTTCCCAGATTCTATAAACCACTCTATAAAATTGACCAAACCCAGGAGGGAGTTGTTGGAACCTCTGGTCTATGGCGAGTTGGTTAGACTTGGGTCTGGCATCTGAAGTGGTGGAGGGATACAGGAGACAGTCTTGTAGGACTGAACCCTTTACCTGTGGGATCTGATGTTTCCTCCAGGAAGATAGTGTCAGAATTGAATTAAATTATAGGACTGCTACTTGTGTTGGGAGAGTAGTGGTTGGGAGAGTTGCTTGGTGGTGTGGGAGAACTCCCCTCCCTCTCCTCATTCTCCCTCCCTCTCCTCATTCCCCCTTCCTCTCCTCACCCCTCTCCCCTCCCCCCTCCCCACACACAGTGGTCCCAACCCTGTCAACCTCTCAAAGTGACTCAATGAAGTGACCAATCACCTACAATTTTGAGGTTTTCTTTTTACAAGCTCAGTCAATAACATCAGATAGCTTTATTCAGTTAGAACTTTGTCTTGTTGCTAAGTAAATCAGAAGTCAGGCATATTCAAAGGGTGTAATTGAAGAGGGTCTTATAAAGGAAGTTTATAAAGGTCTACTCAGGGTTACTGAATTAAAAAGAAATCCTGAAACACCCAGGGACTAGCAATAGCATAAGTGTGAACACTCTTACGATGAATAGGAAGAAGCTGTTACTGATTCCCAGCAAGAACTGAGGCCATGAAAGTGGGGTTCTGCCCCACAGGAGAGATGGCTATTGATGGAAAAGGAGCAAGAGACATAAATGTCCTTTTCACACTTACTCCTTTCCAGTTCTGCCAGTGCTTCCTAATGGATGAGCCCAGTTGGAAACACAAAAGCAATGATTTACTAGATGGCCAGTTCATGAGGATCATCTTCATGGAACCCAGAATTGGGAAAAAATAACATAGAACAGTGAATTTGGAGGTCCAACAATAATAGCAAGTGTTCGCATTGAAATAATATTTTTTAAAGATTTATTTATTTATGCATACAAGAGCTGGGGTATAGGCCAGAGTCGCAGGAGGTGAGAGGATTCACCAGACAGAGTGGGGAACAGAACAGGCAGACTGACTGAAACACACTGCTGAGGGCAGCAGAGGGCGAGGCAGGAGAGGTCTGCCGCGCCTGTGGGTCCTCTCCCTGGCCCGCGGCAGGGATCGAACTCGTGCTGCAGTGGCTGCGGTTTGCTTCATAGTGCATTGCTTAACCCACTGTGCCACCAGGGAGGCCCACATTGAAATAATTTTTATAAATACTGTACACTAACTGATTGGCCACCGGAGCATGACATTGGAATAATCTAAATTGTCAGTTTTTCTCTTTAATGTGAACTGGAAAACTTTGGTTCACTTATGTACAGATTTGTGCAGCACCCATCCCAGTTCATATGTTGAAGCCCTGATCCCCAATGTAGGTTTACCAAGTAATAAAAATTTTCTTCCAATTAGCTCAAGGGCATTTTATAAAGTGACTCTGTAATGCTAAGTTTGGGGGGTTGGAGCATTCAGTCTTTGCTGTCTTCTTCTATCCATACAGGTACCTTCTGAAGCCCTTTCCCCATCACAATACTTTCTGTGAGCTATAGGCTTATGTTCAATATTTGGTACATGAAGTTCCTTCTTCTGTTACTGATCTTTGTGTTGTGGGGAACTCTGCAAAGTGGTCTCAGGTTCCAGATACACCTCACAGTCATGTAACCCTTCCCCTCATTTTCATATTTTGCTGGTTTGCCCTCAGTAGACACGGTCTTGCTGAGATCTGTCACTCATCTCCTCTGATTTCAGAGTCCAGATTTTGCCGAGGTCTCAGTGCCTCCTTTCCAAGACTTAGACATTTCCAATGTGAAGTTAGCTTTGTTTCCTTTCTGATTCTTTCTCTTCCCACAACCAAAACAATCATTTATGGTCTAGACATATTCATTTTCTTATATTCTACCAAAGTCAATACTTAGCTTCCTATCTTGTGTGACTGTGCTAGTCTTCCTTGGAATAAAAAAAAGAAGAAATAAAACAATTGGAAATTTGGACTGGCAGGACGAGGAAGGATTATCTACTCCAAAATACCATCCTTCAACTCCTGAGAATTGTAATTTCATAAGAAAGTCTGGAAGTCTGAGGAGTCACTATTGAAATATTGTCAGGACGCAGAACAAAGCTTTGGTGACTGCTCCACAGAACTGCTTGTAGACATGAAACAACACCCAGCTCCACGAATTGTGCAGCCCATTTGACCCTGAACGTCATCTTGGCCCTGCTTCCTGCAGACAGTGAGGGTGGAACAAAGAGCAGCAGCATTCATTTCTCACAGCTGGGAGACAGAAAGCCGGGAAATGTGGATTTGAGGACAAGTTTGGTATCTTTTCTCAGTCTGACTGGGAGAAAAAGACAGAGACTGAGTCATGAACGACTAACCCGAGGCAACCTAATGTTTCAGAATTAGAAGATGGGACGGCCCACACAGCACCTGGGAAGCTGGGGTCAAAGCACTGAGAGGCATATTCAGACAGGCACTGCATCTGGAACATCCAGCTTGGCAAGCAGAATTGTCATAAGAAGCCAAAAGTCAGGGTCGGTGGCCATAAGAAGATTTATATTACGAGGAAGGTGAGTTGAGTGGCATGCAGAACACTGAGTAATCAGTCTTTTGGGCCTGCTGGGTAGTAGTGTTCTAAAGACCCAACTTGAGGGTCCAGAATAGAAAAGCACTGACATGTAATTAACACAGGTTTCCAGGTTTCCTAAAGCTTTTGATAAACACTCCCTGTTCCCATCTAAGTATCTGTGGATGGAAAAAAATATTTTATCAAATAATGAGTATTATATTTAATGTATAGATTTTTTATTTTACTTGTAATTTTTAAATTTTAATTTATATATCAAATATGGAAATAAGCAGACATTGTTCTTATGAGGATATATATTATTTATACATATATATATTTATATTTATAGCCTGAGCTCAGAGACATGTTTGTTTGTTTGTTTTTTAAGAATCATCTGAAAGGATAAGTTCACAGAAAAATCCCCACAGTTGCCAAATACATTTAGCATTTCCTAAATGTAAAGTATTAAGCAGACAGACATAGAAGAACTTTCCAAAAATCTATGCCTACTTTGAGATGAGGGGTTTTCAGATGGTTAAATGGCTTTTTACCCAATTGTCTCATTGAGAGATCTTACTTTGGTCAATTCACTGCAGCCACGAAGTTCAAGTTTTGCCATTGTCCTAGAGTCAGATGCAAGTGGAGACAGTGACTTACACAAATTAAATTAAAATATAAACACATCATGAGATTGAATGCTTATTAGTACACAATGAAAATGATTTTTACTGAGTCTAAGAAAATGTTATATCACCTGCTTGGGACAGTTCCATCCTAGAAAGGTCAAAATACCATCTCTCAAGTTGCTAAGTAAGCATAGAATCACAGCAAAGTGGGTGGAGATCCGGGGAAGGTTCTATGCAGGCCATGGTGTGGTATGATGAATCATTCCTACCCTTTGTGACAGAATGCCTCTCTAGCAATTAAATTAAGTTTGTCTTGCAGATTCAGTGTGTTCTTAGCTTAGACAAGACTGGAAAAACACTGCCAAGTTTTTTCCAGTTGAACTATACTGTGTTTCAGATGGTCCCTTCATGTTCAGATATTTATAATACAATTGATTTGATTCAATATTAACTACTTTCCTGTGTCTCTGAGATGCAGCTCACCTTGTGTGCAACTGAGGATGATGCAAATCCTTTGATTATGTATTTAGAAACTGTCATTTACTCATCTAGATTTCTAAATATTATATGTGAATTCTTCTTGTTGAACCTTGGAAATGGATCTTTTTCTCTTATCTCCAACTTCATAGAAGACATCTCATACCTCATACTTACAACTACAGCTTAATGCTCCACTAGAAGAATGATAAATGACAGACTAAACTTCAGTGTTATCATAGGGTACATTTTGGGGGAATAGAAACTATCTATATGTTATCTATCAAATATAGATAAGATATTGGACATCATTTATAATCTACTATAAGCAGAGGGCACCTTTTAAGGTTTGTAAGGAGTTTAAATTTGAGAAAAATTATTTAATAAGCTATCTAGCAATCAATTTCCCAAGTAAAGTAATGTAGGTTGAAAACAGAATAGACATACAAAGAACTCAATCAATTATTGGAGGACCTTTAAAGATTATTTAAGGGAATCATGGAGTTTGGAGTTCATCTTCCCACTGCATAAACCCCAGGTTCTATTCCAGAAAGTGACACTGGACCAGGGCATCTGATGCAGAAAGACAGTTTCTGCTTTTTCTCCTCAACACCCAGTCATTTGCAGGTCCTGTTTCCTGGAAAAAAACAAAACAAAACAGACTGAGCCTGATATTTGTGTGCTGAGGTTTTACCACAGAAATAGTATCAAAAACAATCTGAGACAGGTGAAGGGAGACCTTGAACAGTGAAATAATTATCACAGAGACCCTGGCCAGTTCTGGGAGAGACTGGGTCTGGGATGGTCCTTCTCAGATGTCTAGAGTCCCGGCCCTGGGAATGGAACATAATCTTGTTTAAATTGACTTTCTTTGACTGAGGACAAATCCTATAAAGACACTCAAGGGAGATTCTTTAGTCATTAATACTCCTAGAAAATGGGGAAATGAATGCCTCGGTCCTAGATGGCACACCAGAACTTCCAAGCTCACAGATACCAACAATTTAACAGCATGTAGTGATTCAAGTTGGAGATCCATGGCATGACCATGTTAGCACTGAGATACTGTTCATCTGGTTTTTCTAAGTAAATTTCTAAGAGACAATAGCGCTGGGCAAGAGATATATTCCCAGACCATTTCACCATAAAGGCAATATGTTTCCTGTGCTAAGCCACCTCTATCCTACAAACCAAAGAGGAGCCAACACATGGCACTGCCTACCACAGCCTCTTCCATCACCCCTTATTTGTGGAAGCATTTGGTGCAGCATGAGTGATGAAGAACTGCTTACTGGGCAGGGGACCTGTGATCTGGAGGGCAGGAAACACATTTTCAACCATGCCCCTGAATTTGGTGGAACTATATGAAGGGGATGCTGGTAATTTTATCATAGCCCCAGCACAAAGATACCTCAGAAAAGCTAATAACTTTATCACTGTTGTCCTATCTCCTCTATCCTGGTGCCAGATGTTCTTATTGTAGCTGCTCCTTCACCTCTTTCTCGCTCTTACATCAAACCACAATTGAGAAATGACATGAAATTTATTGGGATTAAGGTGTAAATGACTCAGTCATTGTTCCTTCTCTCAAGCGCACACCCTCCTTGCAAAATATTTAGCTGAAATCATTTGCAATCAGCTAAAATGCAGATACAGCATTGGTCACACTCCTGGCAGCATGGCACAGAGAAGAAATTCTGGAAGATGTGAAAAAACTGACAGTTGATTGCCCAGTATTACTTTTTGTGAAAAACAAAACAAAACACAATTTTATTTTGAGTGGCCCTATACTAAGCTAAAAGCCTACATTTCCCAGGCTCCCATGGAGTTAGATGTCATCAAATTAATGTAAATAATGGTCAGTGGGAAAAGTGCAGGTAATATCAGGTTGACTCAACTCACAGACTTTACTCTTTATTCAGCACTTCTCTCTCCTTCTTCCTCTTACGTGGAGCATGAACATGATGACCAGGGGATGAGACATTTTGGACAGGAATTAACATTGAGAATGATGGAGCAGAAAGATACAGAGTCTCATCCCTTGAAAACACTGAAGTTTCTGTGCCAACCCTAGATCATCTACTTCCTTTAAATGAGGGAGATATGGAACTCTATCTCCTCTATCTTGTTTAGTTCACCTGTTTGTATTTTCTGCTAATGCACACCCAAAACAAATCCTAACTGATACAGATTTATTTCTAGAACCAAGGCACTAGAAAGAACAGAATTCAAAACATAAACCTGGCTGAATGGAGGCGGTTGGGAGGTGGATATTAAGAATTCAGACATCATCGCCTGAGAACCCCACTGCCCTTGTTACTGCAGTGGTGAAGCATTTTGTCAATCTGTTTACTACAGTACCTTGACAATCAGAATGCATGCTGACTGAAGTTGAAGTGTCAGGAAAATGATATGAAAATTAAAAACCTTGGTATGTGCTAGCCTCTTCCTGCTCTTCTCTGCAGATTCCTGTAAGAGAAAAAGGAGCTCACATTATAGCTAGCCATTCTAAAAGCACAGATGGAGAGAAATACCAACTTACTAAGGGAGATACTCCTACCTACAGTCTGCAATCTGGATTGAATAGGAGACTCATAATTAAGGTCTGCAGTATTGAAAAAGTATCTAGAGCAATACAGAAAAAACCAAATGCGTTTGTGCTCCAGACTGAAACAGTTACAAGCAGTAACTGTAAAATTGCTGTCTTTACAAGAGATAAGACTGATATCCTTTCATAGAAAGTTAAGAACCTGCTAACAAATAGAGGATTACAGGTATTATATTCCTGTCCAAGCACATTGTATCAGATGCCTCAAGGAAGTGATTGTCAATTTGAAAAGGCCAGGCATAGTAAAGCTCAGAGGCCAGTAAATAAAAGATGAGATCCTTTCAGACTAAAAGCTCTTTCTAGCCTTTGCCTGCAATTTGCATACAACTGAATAGAAGCAACAAAATTGGAAACTTGCTTAACTTTAAATAATGCAAAATAATAATCATTATAAACTTAAACATGGTTAACAGCAGCCTCGAAAACAATGCTTGGGTCCTAAAACCTGCATTAGCAGCAGATGAGTTAAAAAGTCACACAGCCCCTTAGGGAGTATCCTTCCGTGCTGTTTCATATGGGTCATGGAGGGTGATGAGCCTTCAGGGACAGCAACAGCCGAAGAAAAGAGCAGAGGATAAAGCACTTTCCAGGAGGAGAACTGAGGCTACCTGATAAACCAACTCATCACATATTCCATTGAAATCCTCCATGGACAAGGCTAGGAATCCTTGCTATTCTTCACTTAAAAGGATTGGATAATTGCTATGCATCAGTGTTTCCTGATCTCTGTTTTTCTAAACGGAAGGTTTTGTATATATGTTAATTTTTATTACAATCACCACATATCTTCCCCATCATGGTGCATTGGGTTTTTTTGGGGGGGAGGAAATAGCTTGCTTTTGAGTTTATATGTTACTAGACCACAAGAAAAAGAAATTAAAATATGAGAGAAAGGACTAGATAATGTCCAGGTAGCCTTACTCTTTTATTTTTTTAAAGGTTTATTTATTTATGCATACAAGAAAGGGAGTACAGACCAGATGTATGTGGTGGGGGGAGGTGGGGGTGCTTTGAAAGGATTCACCAGAGACAGAGTGGGGAACAGAACAGGCAGATAGCCTGAAATTCACTGCTGAGGGGAGCAGCAGGTGAGGCAGGAGAGGTCTGCTGCTCCATATGGGTCTCCTCCCTGGTGGCCAAGGATCAAACTTCTGCTGCGGTGGCTAGGAATGCTTCATAGTGTGGTGCTTAACCCCTTGCGCCAACAGGCAGGCCCCTTACTCTTGAGGTGACTGTAGTCATTTGGTAAAAATTTAGAATTGATGCTTCTAGAGAGTTGATGGCTATATGTTCCTCATGGGTATTGGAGAGCAATGGGGCAGACCATGCCAGAAAGTTAACTGCCTAACAATATCTGTTTGTCCCTTCTTTCTTTCTAATAGAACTTGATGATTCTTTGAGAATGTTCCCAGTTTGAAAGCAAGCAAGCAAGTAAAAGATAAAATAAACGAAGGTAAAAAAGAAACAGATAACTGTTAACAAACTCCCTTAGAACTAGAGGTGGTCATGGGGGTCTTCCAGGAAAACTCATTAAATGGGGATGAGTCCTCTGAGAAGCATGTTTTATTTTTTACATTCCCTTCTTTTCTTTTTTACTGCCAAAAGCACAGAGCTAATGATTGGTGCTCTGCCAACCAGCTTGGACAACAAACCAATTCTGAATAGGAAGTTGTGCTCTAAAATGGTGGAGTATAAAGACGAAAGGAACCTGGCACCTCCTAACTGTCCAGATATATTAGCCTTTATCTGGTGCCAGGTTTTTTTTATTATTATTTTTTAATAGAGGAGATGTCATTTGTGTTTCTGTTATCCTCAGGTTAATTGACTCATTCCAGTACCCGGGATAAGAATAGCCTTCACACTTCAGAAGTCATTGCTTACTTGTATTGCAATATCATAATACACAGTGTTACTGCGCATATTATATCCATGAGGCCAATTTAGTAACCGCAGAATTTCCTTCCTTGGCCATTCCCGGAGAGATTCCTAAAATCCATGTTTAGGAAAAACTGGAAAACAAATTACATGGGGTATGACCTCTGAGGAAAAGCAGGCTTTGTTTGGGTTCTCTAGGTCTGCTAGGCAACAAGAGTGTTTATAACTGTGCCCAAGTGTACAAGAGACAGAGAGATATTAGGTACATTTATGTTTGAGCTCGCTTGCTACATATCTACAGACTAGCTATTGGTCCTTCTATTTGTCACATCAAAAGCACGGTATTGTTTTCATTGGTTAAGAGTGTAAATCTCACAATCTAGCAAAGGGAAAATTCTCAGGACTTTCCAGCTTATGATCATGTAGGAATGACTATAGCTAGTTATCAGAATTTTTCAAAGTTACTAAGGATTCTTCTACTATAACAAATCACCATCAATTTAGTGGTGATAAACAACACCCACTTATTCTCTTAGAGTTCTAAAGGTCAGAAGTCTTAAAATGGGTCATCAGGGATCTGTTTCTTCTGATGCTAGGGGAGAAAATATTTATTTCCAGAGCTTTCTGGATTCCTTGGCTTGTGACTCTATCTTCCACCTTCAAATCCTGTAATATGGCATCTTCTAACCTCTCTGACCCTCTGCTTTCTCTCTTTAGAGAAAGCTTAAGAGAAGCCTTTTATGAAGATCCATGTGATGAAGTTGGACCCACTTGGACAATCTAAAATAATATTCCCTACCTCAAGACCCTTAACATAATCACAACTACAAAGTCTCTTTTGCCATATCTAATGTCAAATTCACAGGTTCCCGAGATTAGGATATGGACTTCTCTGGGAAAGTCATGGTTCAGCCCCCTGACACCAAGGTAAACTTGGTATCCTTTTGAGAGTTCATGTTGCCTTATGTTTCCCAGATCCCTAAATAACTCTCTCTGCAACTCTCCCAAATTGTCTCATTTTTTGCCATTAAAACTTTTATCAGGAGACCCCTATAAAAATAAATGTACCACTTCTAGTGTTAAAGCATAAAGCTGTCAGCTTTTCTTTGGATTCCCTGTCAAGCTGCACCTACCTTGGAGATGATGAGAAATTGTCTCAAGGCCAATTAAATTTTACTAGGGGAGAAATTATATTGACAGTGTGTGCTTGCACAGGGCACTTTTGTAGAGGCCCTCAGTGAGGTGGAGATATGGGGAGAGGGCTGGAGGCACTTTATAACCTTGAGTAGTGGATGTACATAAAAGCAATGCTCAGGGCCTCCCTGGTGGTGCAGTGAGTTAAGCAACACACTGTGAAGCATTCTGCAGCCACTGCAGCACGAGTTTGATCCCTTCCGCTGACCAGGGAGTTGACCCACATGGCATAGCAGACCTCTCCTACCTTGTCTGCTGCTGCCCTTGGCATTGTGTTTCAGTCAGTCTGCCTGTTCTGCTCCTCACTCTGTCTGGTGAATCCTCTCACCTCCTGCGACTCTGGCCTGTAGGCATGTACCCCAGCTCTTGTATGCATAAATAAATAAATCTTTTTTTAAAAAAAAAAAACAATGCTCAAAAAGATAATGAGGATATCTGATACCCTCCAAAGAAAGTAGAATCTTCTTTTGTTAAAGAGTGTCTAGGAATAGGTCCACTGAAAATGTTAGGGGGAAAGGTGATCCTAAATGGATTATGGGTGTGTGGACTCCAACCCCCACTCCAGACCATCAGTGTTCCAGAACCACAAATCCGATAAGATGATTATCGAAGAGTGGATTACTGGGACCTGAGGGTGGAGTTAAGCAGCCAGGCTGGCTATAAAACCAAGGCGAGCCTTGGGCACACCCTCTCTCTTACTGAGGAGCCAGACCCCTTCTTTCGGGATACATCTCTCTTCCTTTGGAGCCATCTCATTCAACTCGGAGCCAGCTCTCAACGCACCATTGCTTAGATCTGGTAGAGTATTTGTGGATTTGTATCCCTTTCTTTTTCCTTTGGTGTTATTACTATTTTATTCCCCTTTCTTTCATAAAATAAAACGTGCTAATAACTTTTACCACGTGTACCTGGAGTTGGGACTTTTAAGTCTTCTGAGCACACGGGTGGAGAACCCAGTGTGGGGAACACACTTTATATTAGGGTTGCCCTGTAACAAAAATAGCTCACATGAGTTAAGTTTTTATCATATGCCATTATAATAGATTGAATATTTGTCCTAATTCTTCAAACATTCTCCTATTCAAATCCATGTCTTCGATCATGTAACTTAGCAAAAAAGAAAATGTATTTCCTTAGTCCTTGAATTTGACCTTATCCACATAACTTATATGACCAAGAGGATGTCACCAGATGAAAAAGAAGCAGAGGTTTAACATGCTTGCTTGCCTGGGCTTGCCCTCTCCTATGGGAATAGAATATTCCTGCCTAGTCCACTGACCCAAGGAGGGGGAGAGATTTTTAGTGTCTTGCCAGTGCAGCCGGCAACGACTGAGACTTGCCCTGTTGATCTACAGACATCAGAGAAATAAATGTTTATTATTGTATGCCACTGAGACTTTTGCAATTGTTTAGGTCAGGATGCTTTTTCCTGAGTCAGTCAGGAATTGTTCTAAGTGTTTTAGATGTGTTGATTCATCTAAACTTTATTTGAATTCTGTAAAGTAGATATTACTCTCCCTGTTTTGTAGATGAGAAAACTTAAGCAATGAGCCATTAGGAAACTTGCTCAAAGTCATGCAACTAATAAGTGTTGGAGCTACAGTTTGAATTTATGCAGTGTGTCAGTTGAGTTCTTAACTATAGGACTTCATGTGGATCATAGCAAAAGGCATGCATTTCCTTTCTTCTCTCCTTTACTCTGTATGATCCATTTCTAATCTATTCTAAAACACTGGGGATTCTTTTCTTTGTTGTGTGTTGGGTTCTGATTTCATTCCCAACAAGGAACTCAAGATTGTCCAAGTGCAAAGAAATCTTTCTTTTGCCAATCAATTGCTCACACTTTCAAGGCCTGATCTAATAAAGAATATACTGGAAAAGTAGGCGTATGTACATAAAAATCAATGCATGGTGTGACTGACCACTAAGGGACACCTATTTTCAAAAAAGATTAGCAATTTAAATAATACCTTATTTCTTTGCCTCCAACTCCTGTAAAAGTTTGTTCTTTTTAGAAACTCTTGGAAGTTCTTAGGAAGTTGATAGAACCCGAGGGGATAAGCAGTTATCTACAAATAGACTCTAGGAACCCAACCCTTGAATCTGAACTGAGGAATGAGATTTTCATGAAGAAAAGAACTGACAGACATTAAAAGGAGTGTCAAGGAAGTTCTTAAGTTTCTAAATAAAAGAGAGGAGACCAAAAAGAAGTAAAATATTTAAGAATTATCAATAAAAACAATAAAAATGTGGATTATGTCAGAATTTCTTTTTAATTTTGTAATATACATTTTGTCTGGTTGTTATAATAAATCAAGTTGATAATGTTGATAATTCCCAAGGGAATGAAGAGCCAGGAAACTATCTGCTACTCAGCCTTGGAGCGTGTTAATGGTGATAGTGGTGATGGTGATGGCAGTTGTGATGGCAATGGTGATCTCAGTCATCACTTATTGTATTAATTTCCTTATGGAGTTACTTTGATTTTTCAAAGCAACTGTGTAAAGGAGACACTAATGATTTCTTTCTTTTCCAGTTGCAGGGTATGAGATTTAGAAAAGTTAAATTATTTTCTTATGGTGGAACTAACATTCACAAATGGAAAGTTTGACTTATTGCCTTTTAACAAACAGCACTGCTGGAAACAGAATTGCTCACCATTTTGTAAAGAAAAGGATAGGTGGTAAATTCCCTTGGAATTTCCGTAATATATGAAGAGGCAGAAAGGAAAACTGTGATACATGTAACAAATGGTAATACAGTAAGCTCTTGACAGCCACATCTCCCTGACTGACCCAAGATAAGTATTTAGTGACTCAGTCTTCTATGGCCTTTGGCACATTTTCCAGACTATCCAACAGAAACTCTATCCTATACCTGCTGGGAACGCTGCCTCTTTGCTTTTCAGAATACACCCTCGTATAGGGCAAAGCCTGGCCAGAGCTGGCAGAGGACAGGTATTGCCATAGGGGCTGGAGAAGCATCTGTAGCCCAGGAGCCAGAGCAGAGGGTTCTTTCCAAGACAGTGGGAAGGAAGGATCAAGGCAGCAGGAGCAGACTAAGCCAAAAGCATCTGAGAAATACAGTTATAAAGGAGCCTAAGGTAGATAGGAAAGTCAACTTTTGGAAGCAGAAGATCAAGACCAAGAAAAATAGATCAGGGGCAAACTGCAAGAGCGACCTAGAGGGTGCTGGAAACTGGCTCCTGTAAACCTGGAGACACACATGATTGTGTTGGTTCTGCACTGAGCGCCAAGTTTGAGTTAGCACTGCTGGAATTGGAATCAAGCTTACATCCTGCTCTGTTTGATGGTGGCCTAAACTCTGGTTTCACAGCTTGCCATTCGCTCTCTATTCATTAAAATACTAGCTGCTAACTGGAATTCAGCCCTAAAAGAAACTGGTCACCAGGAAACACAGTGCAATCATTATATCTGATCATAAGGCTCTCTTATAATTTTCATTTCTGCTGTAACCTCTTTTTGACCAATACCATCAGTTTTACTCTCAGACGCCAACACAGCCAATGCGATCCCTTCCTCTCTACGGCTCTCAGATCCATTGTCTGAGTCCAGGCCTGAGTCCTCACATCAGGTCCCCCTGGCTCCATTTCTGCCCCCTCTGGTCGTAGGCATAGCTTATATTCAGAAGGAAATCTTTCTCAAACAATGGAGATTTCTTTGAACATTATAGAAGTTAAACAGTATTAACTACTATCGAAGGTACCAACCAGAAATTTGCCTCTCTCAAAATTATTGCCCACCCCTTTCCTGCTCTGGCTTACATTTCAAAAGTCAGCCCATGGAAACTCTATCTTTGAGACATTATTTTTAATTTGGTGAGTCCAGCTAATGGAAGTCAATGGCAGGACACTGGAGGGTCTTTCCCTCAGTTTATTTATTTATTTTTTTCTTATGCTTGGTTTCATTTTTCCCTAGTTTCATTTTCCCTCACTTTAAATGGATCTATAGAAGGGGCTTTGTCTTCTCCTTGGCACTAACACTTTTAAATTAACCCCCCACCTCAGCTCCATCCATAAATTATAGATGGCCCCTGATGTGGGTTCAGCTTCCACTTGATAGCTCCAACTTCTAACCTCTGGTAACACTGTTTCCTCTTGTGTTTCTTCAGCTCTAGGAGTGTGGTGGTTCACTGTTATTATTAAATTTCTTTAATATTGCCACACAATCCCCTCTTTGAATTTTCAGCTCCTTCAATATCTTCTATTTTATTATACCAATGTATCTCTATTGACTTGAACCTGCCCCATATGCACTGAAAGGCAAATTCAACTGGATTAGGAAAAAAAAAATACAAGTAGAGAAAGGAAGATTGCTAGGCATTAGAGCAGACTTTGGAATTGCTCTAGGTTGGCCCTGATGCAGTCCGGTGGGCAGGAGAATTAGAGGGACCATCCCAGGCTCCAAATGCTGTGGTCACTGGCTTCTACAGATTTTCCAGGATTTCCTACTGCCATGGAAGCCAGACGTACCTCAACCCAAACTTCCCAAACGGGGATTGGTCTGGACCACCTTCTTGCTATGTGAGTGGTCTAAAAATACCTTGTTTTCAGGAATTTGTTTCCTTGTGATTCAAATACATAAAATATCTTCATCACAATAAAAATGCAAAGTACAAAGTTGCTGTTCTGCACCACATCACAGCGGATGTGGAGACATTATTCAAATGTGTTCAGGACAATTGCTGCACATGCACTTGCAGTCTGATGGGGACTTAAAAATAGCACAGTCCATTAAAAGGGGAAAAAAGACTCTTTGGTAACCAAATAAGTGACTGTTTTCTTTGTCCCTCTTTGATACAGACACCAACCCCCAGCCAGACTCTGCAGAGTTGCAGTTTTCTAGGAAATGTAAGATAAGCAGTAATTTTAAGGGCAGAAAGAAGAAACAAAAGAAAGTGAAAGAAGAGTTTAGGACCTTTTGCTGCCTGCAGTCTCCTCCGTCTCCTGCAAAACTGACCTGCCATTGCATAGTTACCAGGGATTGCTGGTGCTGCGTGAAACTGTCTAAAAAAAAAAACTGCCAAAAATGGGATTAAGAGAGAAGATCATCTGGGTGCTACGAAGAAAGTTCAAATTGTTGGTGATTCAGAGATTTTTTTTTTTAACTTAGCCATTTGTATCACAAATGGAGAACACAGATCCAGAAGGATCTAAAACTTGGCACCTCCCTGGTGGTGCTAGGGGTTAAAGCACTGCACCATGCAGCATCTACAGCCACTACAGCATGATGAGTTCGATCTCCGGCCAGGCAGGGGACCCACATGGCCTAGCAGACCTCTCCTGCCTCGCCCCTGCTCCCCTCAGCAGTGTGTTTCAGTCAGTCTGCCTGTTCTGCTCCCTGCTCTGTCCCTGGTGATTCCTCTCAGCCCCCTGCACCTCTGGTGTGTGCCCCAGTTCTTGTATGCATAAATAAGTAAATCTTTTTAAAAATAAAAAAGAAACTAGAACTTGTCCAAGGCCTTTCAGTTATGAAAAGAACAAGAACTTAGGGCCCCAGATCAGTGTTCTTTACACTCAAATTTAGTTCAGTATTGAGTCTAAGGAAGGGCATATTATATAACTTTTATTTTAATTCATTTCCACTTACATCAATAAAACTGAGGTCGATATATAGACAGTTAGATAAATAGATTTTTCACACAGATATAACAAGCAGTCTCCACGAAAGTACTGACATGGTGGAAAGGCGTACAGAGGATCAGAAAAAAAAAAATTGCAAAATCTTATGCCAGTCCCTTCTAAATATTTATAGATAATAAAACTAGGACAAGTCATATGACCTTTCCGAACTTCATTTTCTTCATCAGCAAATCAGTCATAAAGGCAAACTATCTCCTTTATAGGATATTATGCTGTTAAAATGAACCACAAAATAGGAACATGTGAAATAGGAGGTGTTTGCAAATATTAGAGAAAAGAAAGGGTCAGCAAACTTAATAAAGGTCCAGAAGAGTCAACATTTTAGGTTTTAAGGTCAAAAACACGTTCTATTTCAACTATTCAGTCCATCTGTTGCAGTACAAATGCAGCCATGGACAATACTTAAATGAATAAATGTAACTGTTACAATAAAATTTTATTTACACAGCAGACAGAAGGTATAATTTAGCCTATGGGCCACAGCCTGAACATCCCTGGCATAAAGTACTAGCACTTTTAAAGTGCATCTTTACTGAAAAAAAAACAAAACAAAACAAAAAACCTCTGGCTCTTCCTCCTTCACATCTCCTCTCTAGCCCAAGGCTTGATGACTCAGCCCAAACCTTATTTTTAGAGCACCAGCTTTTTAAAGCTTAGCTTACTAGAGGGATTTAAGATACATAGTCATCTGCTAAGTGTGGAGGGGGTGGGGGCACTAAGCTAAAAGCACCCAAGCACATGTATAACCATTTATAACCACAGCCAGAGCCATTTTTCTTTAGGAATATGTTTATGTCTACATTTAGACACAGCCAAATACATAAAGTGATACAGAAAAAGAAATGTGGCTGTAGATAAAAAAAAAAAAAATGTCAGTGGATTTCACTGAAACTGTAATACAGGACTAGATAGAAACATAAACAACAACACGATATTTATATCCCAGCTCTAACTTTTTAAAGCACATACTTTACTTTCACTTATCACTGTGGATTATAAGAGTTTTGACAGATTTGAGAGGAAACATACTTAGCTTAGTGAGTTGGAGAGCTTGGAGTTCCACAAACTCTTTATGAACCCAAATGGGCACCTGTCCCTCAGACTAAGATCTGGTTTTGGCAACAGAACAGCACTTGGCCATGGTTGTGCTTTTTCCTAACTTTCTGACAAATAATCATGGAGCTAACTTTCTTTGAGGCAATTATTTCCTTTCCCCCTTGACTAAAATTCTGTCTGTTAACTCAAAATGAAGAGTATTTTAAATTCTCTGGGATGGGTAGGTTAACTCATTAATCACCCCTCAACAGTGACTGGGAATGGATCAGGCTGGATAAGATAGTTTCTTGGAACATGGAGGAAGTGAGTCATCTGTGGGTTAGCTGGAATTAGAAATACTCCCCAAACTAAAAGCATGAAGTTGATATGTTTATGACTTCCCTTTAAATCTACAACAGGGCTTCACAGTTCTGAGATAGAGGCAGACATCTATCTGCAATGGACTTCAGAAAAGGGATTAAGAATGCTGTGTTGATGTTGCCGGGAAATTTCTTTGCTTCCACATGCCAGGAAGCCAAAAAAGGCAAAGGGAAGGACTAGAATCTTTAATAGCCATTTTTTATTAGATTAGCCTGCTAATCTAAGAATGGCTGAGCGTCATGCTCCTACGAAATTTTTCTAATATCTCATCTCTAACTGGCTGTTTTATAGTGAGTTAAAGAAAGATAATTATCAGTCATTGGGCATTTGCTCTATGTAGATAACAACTTCTGGGAGTTTTTTGCTGCTCCATCTCTCTGGCCACTCCCCCTCTGCTGGCATCTGCATTTAGAGTACTTTACCTGGGCTGGCTCAGTCTCTGACAGAAATGGTGTCCATCACTCTTCCAGGAACTTCTCATCTGGGAAGTTAGGTTAGAGCAAACGAGTCATGGGTCAAATAATGTGTGTATGTGCAGACTGCTAAATTATTCATGGTGCCCTGTTCATCCCCTTCCTGAGCCCTAGCATTGACACTGACTCCTTCTTGGAAAAGAGTGAAGAAGCTTGCCAGTGGGGTTGGAACAACTAAATCACAGAAAGGATGAAAATGCTTCATATAACTAAACAGATGCCAACATGTAGACTGTACACGAAGAAAAAAATAAATGGACTGTAACACAGTGCAGGGTAGTTTTTACCCCAGAGAAGGCGCATATGGCCACTTAGAAAAAAAAAATGAACTCCTTTCCAAGGGATCCTGATGTTGATGGACCATCTTGGGATTCAAACAAATTGAGTAAGTTCTAAAAGAGCCCCAAATTCCACCTCAATGATCAACATAACATTCACAACCATATGAAGCAATAATCTTAAATTATTTGCAGTCGGTTCATTGAAATCTAAACTGGAAGTCATGGAGAAGGGAGGACAGACTGAACCCAATTTATAGTAACATGTGGTCAATAAGCATTTATTAAAATAAATTGAATCTGAATACATAATTTATAAAGCACAACTTGTACTTTAAATTTCTTGTGATTGTAATTGTTTCAATATCTACTGCTTTATTTAAACTCCATGGTTTACATGCAATTAATCCTTGCCTCTCCAAGGGAAAAAGCTAGCATTTTCTGACTTAGAAATTTGAAGGTATTTTCCCTTCAGGATATTGGAATATATTACTATTTAAAAAAAAAAAAACACCTTAGTGTTCAAGAACATGTGGGCTAAAATAGATCTTTATGACTTATGCAAATCAACTAACCAAGCATGGGAGTATAGTTTCTTTGAAAAGTTGTTCCAAACAACTGATTTTTAAATGACTGTGTGACAAAAGGTCATGTTTATATTTAGGACTGCTAGTCTAGGCACACAGGTGTGTGTGTGTGTGTGTCTGTCTGCTGATTCAATACCTCCCTCTTGATATCGCACAGAATACCCACTCTTTCAGAAGAGTGAAACTCAAATCATTTTCTAAAACCCTCCTATGAATATATTCACTTATTTCATTCACATCCCATCCCCCAGCAGATGAAAAATTGTTTCCAGAAATAAATGCTTCCAGCAGCACCTTCTCCTCTCAGCCCATTATGGTCCCTGAAGAAATCTGCAGTGCCGCCCAATGGCTTTATCTCTATTGTGTAGAGTAAACAGATCACTGAAGCTATATTTCTTTTCTGCTTTATACAGCAGCCAAAGAGAAACAGAGAAGAGTGTCCATATGGTTATTTCCTGCTTGTATTCACAATTGGGGGGGGGGTGGAACACCCCCTCCCCAGGGAAGGGATTGAAAAACTTGAGCATAAATCAGGTACCACCAGCCCCCCAACCCAGTCAGGTCAGTTCAGGCAACAACTTTTCCATTACTTGGGACAAATAGCCCAGCAGAAACAAACAGTTGTTCCAAACCCCTTCTCAAAATGTAAATCTCTGTTCTGGGAGCCTGTTAGAAAAACATGTGCTAAAATATGCCAAATCATTAAAATTAAGAATCAAAGAGAAAAGAAAGGAAGAAAAGGAAATTCCACTTCTCTCCTAAGTCCTGCAGGAAGATAGATAGCAGGAATTCAATTCTTCCTCTTTATCCTGTGGTCTTCCGGCGGGTATGCAGAATCACTTTTGTTACCTCCAACCTCACTTGAGACAAATCAGGTCCCCTGCTCCTCAGAGATCCTGAAGCTAAATTGATTTCCATACCTAGTCCCATGGAACACTAGAATATACAAATTTGGGAATCCTAGAAGCTTTTACTCCTTATATTAAAAAAAAAAAAAGTCTAGCATGATTTACAAAGGTATCTCAGCTCAGACCTGGGCAGATGGAACTTAATGGTTCTGTCCCCAGGGCGAAATGAAGAAGTGATTTATGCTGATTTGCTGAGAAAAGGAATTATTGTGTAATTGCTTGAGAGGCAGGGGGAAGTGAAGGTGGAGGATCAAGATTGCCCATCTATATAGTTCAAAGTATCTGTGGTGTAATGGAAACTGTATGGAACTTGAAGTAACAAAACTACCAATTAGTCTTGGCTGTGCCATGAGTACATGATAGTTGTATGACCTTGGAAGGACATTTATATTTTCTGAAGCTCAATTTCTTCTCATATATGTATATTGCTGATAGTAAGTGTTGTAGTTAGTGTCAAAGGCTTATGATAATCAAATGAAAAATGCATTAAAATTACTGTGAAAGCTGTAAAATGCAAAGTAAATAAAAAGGTTGTATAAGGTTTTACACTGTTTATAAGTAACTTAAGCAATCCAGGTGTAAATAAATACTGGTTTCTAGTTTTAAAAAATGAATAAACTTGCTATTAAGACTGACTTACATATAAGTAGTTGCTTTAGCTATATAACAAACTTATTATTTTGCTTTATTACCATTCATTAGTTACATTCCATAGCATTGCTATTTAGATACTTAACATATAAACTGACAAATGAACCATTGTTCAAATTTAATTAAATTTGGAACAATATTTTTAGTACATAATGACTTCCTAATTTATAAATTTACATTTGGGTTTTTTGAATTGGTATGGATGAATAATACCAACCCTTCATAATTATGTATTTTATAATTTGCCAAACACTTTCACATACTTTTTACTTATTTATTCTCTTAAAAACTACCAGGTATGTAGAGCATGAAACATTATATTTATTTTACAGTTGATTAGGAGACTAGATGACTTCCCTAAGTGACCAAAATCAGGCCCATAAAGCAAGAACTCTTCCTATTACAAAATATGACTTGTTCCTAATCCTGCAAAGCTAAGCACGCTACTGACCTTTCCATACACCTGAAAGCTTCCAGCTCCTGGTAGCAAGCACTACAATTGATGGGCCAGTTGATTCATGAATTTTCTGTACCACTGCCACTCAGTAATGACAACAGCCATCTCTACTGGGTGAAGGGGAATGACTGTGAAAGTAGAAGGCAGGTCCCTGGATTTCTTGGTAAATGTTCATCTCCAAGGTGGCCCTTTAATAGCAGGCTCCTAGGACACTTTTTAAAAGATTCTGCAATTATTTCCCCTGGGGTCCAGACAATCCTCCACTTGAATGTAAACAATTTATTTTCCTCTTTTGTTGAGTTAAATGACCCAGTCATAGAAGCGAGAGAGAATGACCAAAGTGGAAGCCACTGTGTGTTTTATTAATGAACATCAGAAGAGACAAGCCATTCTTTTTGTTGGGGCCTATTGCCCAGGAGACAGAGATTTTGGGGCCACTTTTATGGTTGACATCTAGGATGTGGGTGGCGTAATTTCACACATGTTGCTTAGGTCATAGTAGAACGGTGCGATTAGGAGAGAAATTACTGTCCCTTCTGGGCCCCAGAAAAATAGCAGCCATAACAGCACTCCTCCTGTCACTGTCACAAAGAATGATAAATTCTTCAAAGAAGGTCCCATATGCTCCTATTAGAATTATTTCCCATGTGTCTGAGGCAGGGAACTAGGCAGAAGGTCTCAGGCAATCTCAGTTGTGCTGAGAGGACATCGCTACGATAGTATGAGGACAACTCTCACTGCAAGTGGGATGTGGGCTTGGAACAGGGTCCTGATGCCCTTTAAGCCAGTTTGGGTGGATAATGATAGTCACCAAAATGTTTGACATGGGTCAGAATTAGCTATATTTTCACAGTCTTGATGTAGATTCTTTTGTTTTTTTAAAGATTTATTTATTTATACATATAAGAGCTGGGGTACAGGCCAGAGTCCAGGGCAGTGAGAGGATTCACCAGAGACAGGGAGATGAGAGGATTCACCAGAGACAGAGTGGGGAGCAGAACAGGCAAACTGACTGAAGCACACTGCTGAGGGGAGCTGGGGGTGAGGCAGGAGAGGTCTACTGTACCATATGGGTCCCCTCCCTGGTTGGGGATCAAACCCATGCTTCAGTGGCTGTGCCTTGCTTAATAGTGCATTGCTTAACCCAATGCACCACCAGGGAGGCCCAATGATGTAAATTCTAATGAAAGCAATTCTTTGACCAAATGGTTTTCCACATTCACACATTTACTAAACATTTATTAGCATGTAGACGTAGAGGTAAGAGCAATCCATATGATCTTTTATGTAAATATGGCCAATTCCAGTTTTCTGTTCTTAAATCTCACCTATCATCATCATCTCTCAAAAATATATAAAATGATATATCCTCTATAAAAGACTCCCTTAAGGCTGGTAGAGCAATATTCTAAAGACAAATATTCTTTTATCAGTAAAGTAAATATTATATAACCAGAATCTTCTGATCCTAAAGTCAGTCACAGGACCGTTTAGAGATCAAGACTCAAGAGCTATCCCTTAGAGAAAAGTTTGCAAAGCTGATTAAATACTTAAGCAAAAGCGAGGGGCATCTCTGTAATATTTGAGCCATAACACATATTTTGAATACTACTAATCTCATCCATGAGAACTAATCATGCTAATTTCTAAAGTATATGATGCCAGTGACAGAGAAAGATAGCTTAAGCACTTGTAGTATTATTCATGCATTACTGACTTAGTGTTTTCAAAGCATTTAGCTTAGTGCCCAGCATATATATTGTATTTGTTCAAATTATAAAAAAGAAAAATATAGTAGCTATCCCTAGAGTGTGTCAGCTTATAATTGTAGGAGTGAGAGTTCCAGAATATAGCAACTGACTGACCTAAATCCAGTTTTAAGTAACAGGCAAATAATATCACAGTGTTTAGACCTGAATTAAGCAAACCGCCTACTTGTGGAGGTGACAAGAGTCTAAAAAAATCTGCTACTGACCACAGACCAGCTGTAAAGAGCTGCATCTCAATAGATGTTGGCCAGATGCAGGAGCATGGACAGATGCAGGCTCCTCCTCCTACCTCATGCCTTAGAAGTGCTCTACAGAGAAGGAAGGGCCCAGCACAATAAAGATTGCTTTAGAGCGACTCAATTAAGTCTTCACTCCATAGGTTTGGAAAAACTGCAACAATTGCAGTAACATGACAACTTCTTCCTTAAACCCTTTCAAGGTTCTCTAGTGGTTTCAGCCTTTACTTTAGTGGTAAACTTGATACTGAGTTACCCTGCACTTTCTAGCCCAGTATAACCTCACCCAAAGACTGTGCTCTGTCAGCTTTTAATTCCCATTCCAGCACCCCAAATCTTACTTTATAATCCCTTTAAGGATTTTAGAGACATGGCTATTTACATCTTTGATGCCCTTGAAACATTCTCACTAAATCAATTCTCACTGCCCCTATCTCTATGATAATCAGTGAGTCTCTCTCCCCCCCAGTGACAGCAGCTGTGTCTAAACCACCCATCTGCTGTCTTTCTGGGGCTCTGCCACATTCTGCTTCATGCCCACTTGCAAGTGTATCACATTTCTATTTAGAAACATTCTGCCTACCCTGGTTATTTTTGGCTACTTATCAGCTTGCACCTCTTTGGCAGTGAATGGAACTGCTGAACTTTGCTGCCCTTAGCATACCCACAGATTAAAGTCTGGGCCAGTGATGGGTAAAAATGAGCCTGTGGCACTTGACGCCTCCCCCATCGTGGCTAAGACTGGTAGGGTGGTGGTAATGTGACTGGGTGTCTTAGTTCATTTCAACAGATTTAACAATACCATATCCTGGGGGACCAAGGAGTGGGGAAGCTTATCTATAAGAAAAATGTGTTTCTTATAGTTCTAGAGGCTAGACATCGAAGTTCAGAGCATGGCTGGGTTCTGGTGGGAGCTATCTTTTTAGTTGCTATTTATTCGTATTTTCTTTTTTTAAGATTTATTTATTTATGCATACAAGAGCTGGGGTACAGGCCAGAGTACAGGGAGGTGAGACGATTCACCAGACAGAGTGGGGAGCAAAACAGGCAGGTGATCGAAACACACTGCCGAGGGCAGCAGCAGGCGAGGCAGGAGAGGTCTGTTGCACCATGTGGGTTCCCTCCCTGGCCGGAGGCAGGGATCGAACTCATGCTGCAGTGGCTGCGGTTTGCTTCATAGTGTGTTGCTTAACCTACTGTGCCACCAGGGAGGCCCCTATTCGTATTTTCTAATAATAGTGGAAAGGGTCACAGGGATGGAGAGAGCTCTATGAGGTATTTTTTATAAAACCACTCAACCCATTCATAAGGGGTCCATTTATATGACTTAATTACCTCCCAAAGTCTCCAACTCCTAATATCATCACATTGGGGGTTGGGACTTAAACATTAATTTGGAGGAACACAAAGCTTTAGTTATAACATGGGGCAAAAGGGAGGCATAAATGTATGTACTAGGAACTATGGTCAGCAGAGTGGAGATTTACAGGGGCTTGTGAGTAAATGCAGGGCCTATTTATTTTTACTGAAGTTGAATTCACCTACAATAAAATTAGCTGTTTCAAAGTTTACGATTCAGCAATATTTGGTTCATTCTTAATAGTGTGCAGCTAACTACCTTCTCTATAGAGCTGAAGAATCTTTTATCACCCTAAAAGAAAATTCCATATCCATTAAACTAAGTTGTCTGTTCCCATTCCTCCCTTTCTCAGAACTGTTAGGGGGAAAGACCCTCCTGAATGGATTATACAAATAGGTTATGGACTTCGACCCCCATTCCAGACCTACAAGATCCAAGGACTACAAATCCCATAAGGTCATTACTGAAGAGCGGATCACTGGGATCTGAGGGGGTGGAGTTGAGCAGCCAGGCTGAATATAAAAGCAGACATGTTGGCCTTGGGGGCTCTCTCTCTCTTGGGAGTCAGCTCTCAGCGCACCGTTGAGTTCCAGCTCCAAGGAACTGTTAGGATATTTACAGATCTGTATCCCTCTCTTCCCCCTGTGTTATTCACTACGCTATTTCTCCTTCCCTTGTAAATAAAACCCTTTGTTAACCCTTGTTGTGTGTGCCTGCAGTTGGGGCATTATAAGTGCAGTTCGAGCGCGTGGGTGAGGACCCAGTCAGGCAAACCCATTTTATATTAGGGTTGCCCTGTAACAGAACCTTCTATCTCTATGGATTTACCTATTTTAGACATTTTATATAAACAGAATGATACAATAGATGGTATTCTTTTCTCAAGTTTTTCACTTAATGTAATGCTTTCAAAGTTTGATCATGTCACAGCATTATCAGAAATTTATTTATGACTAAGTAATATTCCATTATGTTTATTCTTTCATTCTTTGGCAATCAATTTTCCCTCATATTTTGGCTGCTAAATTATGAATATTGAAGTATAACTATTTGCCCAGCACCTGTTTTTAATTTTGGGAGTAGAATTGCTGGATCTACTGGCAATTTTATGTTTAACTTTTGACAAACCACCAAATTTTTTTTCCAACACCAGTGGTGCTGTTTTATACTCTCACCAGCAACATAAAAGGTTTCCCATTTCTCCACCTCTTTGCCCAAACCTTTTTTTTTTAATTTCCAAACTACAGTCACCATATAGTATATAACATCATATCTCAGTTAGTTTTATTCTGCTGTATATACCCTATGTTTTTGTTTCTCCAATTTCCTTTGTTGAAACATTAACAGCAGGGTGAGGGGCACCCCAGAATCCCCAAAACTGCCTGCTTTAAATAGGTTCTGACATCTGCATCTGTAAGACCTTTAATGGAAAGAAACTTGAATACAATTAATATGCAATAAAGAGAAGAAAAGGAAAAGACAAAGGGTATAGTTTCCAAATCAAGCACCCAAAGCTACCTGACCCCTTGTGGGAAAATGCCCAGACAAACAGAGCTGGCCCAAAGCAGGACCACTGAGGACTGGAAGTCTGCCACAAGTCTAAGGCAGCTCCTGGTGGGGGCATATAGGAAAGGGGCAGCAGGGGTCAGACAAATCTGGAAGGAAAAGAGCAACATCAAAATCAAGATAAACACTGCCATTTTTAACTTTTCCATGGGTCTCTCATTCACATCTGTTCCAAGTGTCTTTTCCGTGTCTCCCAAGTCCCTGGTACAAGTTCAAGCCTGAGACGCAAGTACAGCTTCTCAGGTGTCACTTTGCTCCGAGTGCCTCCTTCTTGCTCTTCATCTTCTTCCTTTCTTTCCCAGTCTCTTCTCCAGCGCGTCCCTTCTCACTCTCATCTCCAGTTACTTCTCCCTGCTCAGCTCTACCCTCCTTTGGGTGGGGCAGGGAACCAGGAATCTCCCAGTTTCCCCGGGACCACCCTGGTACAGAAAACCTAATCCTCAACATTGGTATTTGGAGATGGGACTTATGGAGGTAATTAGTCATGACATGGAAGCCTCTCTGCCATAAAAGACACAGCAAAAGACAGTTTTCTGCAGATCAAGATGAGGGCTCCTACGAACCCAATCTCTTACCATAATATCACATTTTCCAGCCTCGCAGGTCCTCAGAGTGAGTGAGCATATAGTCTTGGGGGATGGGGTGGGGGCGCAGATATTAAAGTACGTTTGGAAGTAAATATGAAGACTTTTTCCCTTGAGTTACTAAATTGATGCGAGTTGGAGGATTGGACTTTCCCAGGGTGATCGTAGAAAGGGGTTGCAAAAATTACATAATATGGATTATTTTTATAAAAGAGGTGGAACAAGGTTTTTAGCAAAAGAAAAGGCAAAACTATCTTCCACTAGGGAAAGCAAATGGATCTTATGACCTTCCTAGTGTGAACAGAAAACTTCAGATTGGTCAGTTTAAATTTCTACTTTTGAAAGAGGAAACCGCAGTTAGGTTAGAGATTAAGCCTTGGTGGGACTTGGCATGAGCAACTCTATTTTAGGTCTGTTGTTTTGGGTTTTTTAACAGTGGTTATACCTGAGTTGCTCTGAAAGTGGTGGATGAATTGGTTTTCTGTCGAGGATACAGTAAAAATAGTGTTGCCACAGAACTCTGTGGACTCAAATGGAATTATATAGCCTCTCTCCAGTGGTTGACAATGATGCCGAGAACTGATTCTTAAGAGATTCACAGGGGTCGCAAGACTAACAGTTTCTTTTCTCACTGCAAAACAAGTTATGTCATTTGCTTTATCTGACTTTTAAGTCTCCTATTCCTACATAGTGGTTAGAGTGGTTGGAGGTCAAAGAAAAGCAAATTATGGTGGGCGAGGGTTTGAGGGTTTGAGCCTAGAGATAAAGTTTAAATCCTCACAATGTTATTAGTCTCTTCTTTCTGCAGAGACCCTGGGATAGAAGTTACGTAAGACAACCATCCTGCCCCTCCTCTCAAACTCTGGCTAATGCAGAGGCAGCTGTGTTGAGTGCATTCAGTGTCCTAGGGGGATTTTCCATGCATTAAAAAAAGACATTGTGTGAAGAAGTCAAATCCCAGATGCATTTACAAATCTTTCCAATAAACTTAGGCTAAAGTGTTATTCTTCCTTGAAGAGCTTTAAAAGAAAGGAAAATCTCAAGTGAAGGAAAAATTAGGTAGCCTGGAATGACTTCCTTTAAATGAGAGTGTGAAATCAGTTCATACCTTGAAGCAAATAGTTTAAGCTTCCAAAGTTCCTGTACCCACTGCTGTAAAATGAACATAAACAGCAACAACAGTAAGAAGACACACTCTTGATCCAGGAAGACGCTGAAGCCCAAGTCTAAAAAAGGAATGAACTAATGGCTAGTGACCCTTTGTGACGCTAATTTGTGTAATTAGAAAGATGGAAAGTACATGCCTTAATTTGAAGGCTATGCATTTTATTCAGCACTACTACCCTCCTCATCCCACACCCCACACTGATCTCAGGCCTCCTTTTTAGAGCTGAACTCATCTGTCTCCTGGTCTTGAGCCATGAAATTATTTGTCATTTCTCTCTAGTGAATTGTTAATGGAGAGCAGTAAAATTCAATTTAAAAGTGGGAGTGACTACATAATACTATTGTTGATGATGGATTATGGGATTTAAAGGAATGTCCACATCATAACTTTTTTAAGATTATAAAATATCAGAAAGAAATGACTTCTATAATACCTTGATAGAGAAATCAAACATGTTTTTGAGAAAATAGTTATCTATGGGACATCAAGATCATCTTAGGGACAAGATAGGCTTAAAATCCCATCATCTATTTTCAAAGACCACCCCTCCCATCCCACAGACAAATATGTGAAAGAATATTCTAGCTCTAGATAGGTAAAATGACAATCACATCTCAAGTGGAAATAATGACAGCCAAACCCCTAGTTGTTTACCAAACCAGTTTCCTCTCCTCCTCTTTTTTTTTTTTTTTTTTTGGCTATTGTTTAGGTTTTATTTCATAATCATAAACTTAACTGTGCAGTATAGCTAGACTTGGAGAATAAGGAAAACATCAAACCCAACTTAACTGTGCAATATAGCTAGACTTGGAGAATAAGGAAAACATCAAACCCAAAGAACTATGTTCAGTACACAGAGACTATAAGATATTTCAAGCAGAAAGATGAAGTGTGCCTTCCTAAGCTACAGAAGAAATGTATTAGAGGCTAAAATAAAACACAAGTCAAATTTATTAGATTTGTTCACGTCATCCATGGTGATCTTCTTGCTGGTCTTGCCATTTCTATATCAAAAGTGTGCATGCATGATTTCTACGTTGTGCGTGTAGCCCAAGACTACAGGCTCGTCATCCAACCACTCAATCTTGGCAGTGCAGATGAAAATCTGAGAACCATTTTTGTTGGTTCCAGCATTTGTCATGGACAAGAAGCCACTACTCATATGCTTCAGGAAGTTTACAGTTCCCAAATCCTGCTTGCTATGAATGGTCATAGGATTGGACACCGGGCGTGACAGGTGATTGGTAGTGAGAAGCACCACTTCCAAGCTCTCCTCATAAACACCCCTGAGTCAATGTATGCCGTGGTCTTTCATGACATTCTCCCTGGAAATCACATGCATAATATAATGGGGCCAGGTAGTGAAAGGAAGGTATCTGAATAACTGGACAGAAGAAGTACACTGATCATTCACATAATTATGGATCTTACATGAGTGAGAAATAAGCTATTGGGTTACTGTCTGAAACATTGGAATATACCTATTATAGTGGAAAGCATTATTTTCTCATTTCTTTGGCTTAATCAACAAGTAGCTTTTAAGAAGTGGTTCAGATTATGGACTGGTGTTTCATTATAGGTTACACTGAGGTTCTTTGCCTCAGTGTTCTGAAAATGATTTCTTCATCACTGACTTTTAACATATTTTTTTAAAGATTTATTTACTTATGCATATAAGAACTGGGGTATAGGCCAGAGATGTGGGGGGCGGGTGAGAGGATTCACCAGAGACAGAGTGGGCGGAGATCCGCCAGAGCAGACTGATTGAGGGGAGCAGTGGACGAGAAAGGAGAGGTCTGCTGCACCATGTTGGTCAGCTCCCTGGCCAGGGATTCAACTCGTGCTGCAGTGGCTGTAGATGCTTCATAGTGCTGAGACTTAACCCCTTGCACCTCCAGAGAGGACCTTAACTCTCTTATTTAATAGAGCTTGGTATGTGTCAGTCTGGAAGCAATTTGTTTGGAACTTTTTGGACCTCTGGGCATTTTTTACCCCTGAAGTTGAGATGGCTCTCAGCAATTATTTCTTTAAATAAAATTTTCATGCCTCTGTCTTTTGGAGCCATATTATACAAATATTATTTCTCTTTAGGTTATCCTAAAGAACTCTTGTAATGTCTTTTTTTTTTTTTTTCATTTTGCTGTTCTGTTGAGTTCTCTGTCACAGGGTTTTGAAGCTAACTTATTCTCTCCAATTCTTGCATTTATTTGGCTCCTTTTGAGGCTGTCTGTTGTATTTTGAATACAGTGACAGTATTTTTTAGATCAAGTAGTTCTAATTGAAGCAGTCTCATGTTTTCTTGATATTTTGTGTTTGCTTTTCTCTTTTCTTAAGCAGAGATGCCAGCTGCTGACCATGACTGAGGTCAGGAGACAGCTGGACAGATGGACTGGGTAAACAAAGCCCCCCAGTTTGCAAACACCTTTATTTTTAAATTGGAAGATATTTCAGAAAGATAGCTTTAAAATGCTCCTTGGGTTAGTCTATTGCTTCAGGATTCCTTGGCAAAATCTGGGGAATATCCTCAGTCTTCTAAAGCCTAGGGGAGGAGGATTGGTTTTGAGCATGAACTTAATTTCAGTTGCCGCTATTGTTTCTAAAAAGTGCCTGGAAAGTATACGTTCTTCTTTACATTATTTTCATGTTAGCTGGAAATAGTTTCACCTGGTATTTACAATTCTGTCTAAATTAACATTGATAAAAGCAAAATTGCTGCTTTATGCATTATAATAGGGCGTTTACCTTGTTTACATTAGTAAATTGAACTTACACCCTTCCCACAAAAAACTGGATCTATCTAAGGTTTTTTTTACCCAAGATCTTTAGGTCACAGACTGCTGCCTTTGCACCCATTCACACAATTGGGGCACTAGTACAAATAAGAAGTAATAGGTGGAGTGGAACTGAGACACCAGTGAGCATCCATGATTCAAGCTTCTGTGATGCTGAGGGAACCTAGGTTGTCTGGAGAAAATGCACACTGTAGGACAACTCCTGGGCCAAAATGTCTTGTGTAGTGTCTTTCAGAAGAGATCATTCTTCTGAAAGCTGTGGTAGATATGGCATTGGGTGAGGACTATATTTGCAACGGAGCTAACAGGCAGGTGTTGTTCTGTTTGCTTTTCAAGTAGTGACAGGCTAGAACTTAGATAGAGACTGGGGTCTGGGAGACATAGCAGGAGGGATAAGGACTGGGACACCAGGAGATATGGGGCCCCTTGGAGATATAACGAGAGAGGAATATCAATAACAAGAAAAAGCCCTTCCTCCCTGGTGGCGCAGTGGTTTAAGCAACACACTATGAAGCAAACCACAGCCACTGCAGCACGAGTTTGATCCCTGTTGCCGGCCAGGGTGGGGACCCACATGGCGCAGCAGACCTCTCCTGCTGTGCCCGCTGCTCCCCTCAGCAGTGTACTTCTGTTGATTTGCCTGTTCTGCTCCCTGCTCTCTGTGGTGAAATCTCTCACCCCCCCACCACCACCACACACACACCTCTGGCCTGTACCCCAGTGCTTGTATGCATAAATAAATAAATCTTAAAAAAAAAAAAAAACCCTGGACCCAAAACATGAACATAAATAAAAGTCCAAAGTTGTTTTCATCAGTGGCAACCAATTCTGGACCTCTCCCACACGGGAGTTTTATTGTTATATGTCTTTGCATAAATCTCCTCAGCCTGCTCCCTGCAGACAGGAGTTACCCTGTTTCTTTTGTCCTCACAGCTTTGCCCTCAGGGGCTGGCCTGGGTCTTTAAATAAACTTCCCTCAGCTTGTTTGCTTACTACTGTTATTTTCATGAGTTTCATTCTTTGTTACACAAGCCATGGTTCCCAGCATATCCTATCACCTCACATCTCATGTTTGGAGCCCATTCACAACAATGTCCCTCTCCATCTGGGTATCTTACCCTGGGGCACCGCTTCTGTTATCCATACTTAATTAGTTGTTTAACCACTGGTTAGTGAAAACATTCAGTTGTCCTCTTGGTTTTAACTTTAGGTAGGGTTAGGTGGATATTATTTATATCACAGCCTCACGCTGCAAATAGTAGTATCAGAGACTCAAGTGAGCTAACCTGACTGTCCCACTGTTCTAGATTGGGCATTCAAGCCTGTAGTCATCACTCTGCATCCACAATCCTACATGTCCTCTGGTGGTGCATCATCTGTTCTGCCCCCCAACCCTGTTACCCGCTTCTCCTGTGCAGCGCCAGATCTCCAAAGTCTCTAATGTGAATGCAAACCCCTGAGTAAAGGAGGTACTCCTCATATAGCTTTCACTGATAGGTATCACAGCAAATACAGTTTAATTAGCTTTTTTTTTTAAACTCCATTCTGCCAGTCTGTTGTCCTGATATATGTGTTAGTGATCTGTTTATCTTTTAGGGATTATTGGCTGTGCTCCACTGCAATTTAGTTGTGAATAAGTGAAGGAAGCTAGCCCAGCATCTTCACATTTCTGTAGGGGAATGGGAAGAATGAACTCCACCTTCAGATGTTTTATGGACTCCACTCCCACCTCCAAGCCAAGGAGATCCCAGGCGCTGGGGACTACAACTCCCATCATGCCAAGAATCTGCCATGAGTCTTGACTTCCAGAAAGGAGGATTGCTGGGAACTAAGGGTGGAGTTAAGCAGCCATGCGTGGTATAAAAACAAACACACGTGGGCCTAGAGGGGGCTTGGTTTTATCTGTCTTCAGTGTGTACTGGGGCCCTCAGCTCAGATAGCATTGCTGGTAGGATGTATTGACCAGTTAAGTTCTCTTTTTCTCCCTGTCTCTCTCTTCCTCTCTCTCTCTCTCTTTCTCTCTCTCTTCTCTTCCTTTTCACCCCTCTTCCTCCCCTTCTTTGCATTTCCCTTGTACCCTTTTGTCTTGTTCCAAGTCTTTTTAAGTGTATGGGTGAGGCCTTGCACCCAGACCACTCCATTTCCCTTTGGGGCTGCTCTATAGCACTTCCACCATTATATAGGGCTTCAAGAGAGGTTCTCTTATCAGTCCTATTATTTAGAAGAGAAAACTGAGGCATTAGAAGATTAAGTGATTAGCCCAAGGTCTTGAAGTGGCAGAGATGGCCTTCAAACTGAGGCAGTTGAGTGAGAAGGCTGTACCCTGAAACAGTCTTCCCATATTACCACATTAATTGCATTATTTTCTGGTATGTATAACATTCACCTCTGCTATGTCCTCTTGGTGAGAACCTTGCAGGAAAATCTAGATGGAGATTCATTTTTTAAATTAATTCCTGAGGAAAAAAACTGCAGAGGAATTTAGTGACTTTGTGGAGGGAGGTTAATTACCCATGACTTCAGTCAGGTAGAGAGACTGCCAACTGAAATGGAGAGAAAGCCAGATTCAGACAAAAGAGAATATCTGCCAGATGCCTCCCTTTTGCAGCTCCAAAGGAAGAAGTAAACTGTGTTCCAACAAATATTATATTCTTACATCCTGAAAGAATGAAATAGTTTCTGAACTAATTTATTTTTGTTCCCTTCATTTTCAATTATGCCACTAACTGAGGTCTCAAGGGAAAAAAATCAAATGTCCATGAGAAAACCTTATTGGAGACTGAGAAGTTCCTAAAATCTTGTGAGGCAGGTGATGTTAATAATATCACCATGAGTCAGATACATGGAAGCCCAAAGTACCAGAAGGTTAACTGCTCCTCTAGGCTCACAACTGCCCAGGCCACCTGGCTCCTACCCAAAGTCGTGGTGCTGTCTCTCCAAGATTTCAGTGATAATTCCAACATTAGTATGCTGAGTGAATTTTTTTTTTTTTCAAAAATGAGAAACACTCTTATTTGATTTTGAATCTCACAACAAATCTAAGGCAGAGCTAAAGCCAATTTATCCAATTTTTCTCATGATAAAACCAGAGCTTAAGATATATTACTAACTAACTTGCCCCTGGTCACAAAGCAGAAAGAAATAGAGATATAATCTCACATCTTCTGATTCGAACCTCAATGAGTGATCTACATTAACTGGCCACGTACCACACTTTTCTTAGAGCCAAGACATCTGGAGCTGTTTCCAAAGACTGGGCACACAGGAGTTTTATCAGAAAGTATTCCAGAATCAAGACAAAAGGTCTAATCTCTGGTGAGTAGTCTGAAAAGTACAAGATCATTGTACCTATAAATAGGAAATAGAAAGTGTTGCCAATGTTTGTAGAAGCAAGTAAACAAAGTTTCAAACTTGAGATACCAGGACAGAAAGAAAAATCAGGAATATATATATATGTATATGTGTATATATATAAATACACACACATATGCACACACACATGTTTAGCATGAGTACTATACCCAGTACCCCATGAATTTTGAGATTTCCCTATCTGATTGATAAGAATTAACACTATTCCTGGCCTATGTGAGTTCCTTATGTCAGGTGGTTCTTCTAGTCCAGTATAGTTTCCTTATACACATGTGCTGCTGAATTCTCAACTGAATACTTGATAGAGAATCTCTGGTCATTTGGAAGAATTCCCCCCACCCCTTCTTCCTTCTCCTTCATTTCCTCCCCACCCCCTTCCTTCTCTTTCTTTACTCCTAGATGATATAGATGATATAGAGAAAGATCTAAGTATCAATTAGGATTGCATTGGCTGCATTGACAAAATCCCAACCACAATGCCTTATCCAAATGTGGATTTGTTTTTCTTATGTAACAAATAATATGGAAATTGGAATTCCAGGACTTATACCACAACCACTTCAATGCTTTAAGATTACTTGACTCCTATGCTTTCTGCTCCTCTATCCTTAGCATGTGGCTTTCATTTTTATGCTCAAAATGTGGGCATGATGTTCACTATCCATGAAAGAAGAGAGTAAAGTGTTAAAGAAACAGAGTCAAGCCAACTGAGCTTGTCTCCTTTGAAAGAACATTTCTAGACATCTCCCACTCCCTCCCAACTTTTGGTCGCCTTTCATTGGTTTCACATGACAACTCTTGACTGCAAGGGAATTGGATAAGCTGAGTTTTTGGTTTTGAGCTCATCCCATTGATATTCTGAACAGATTTGAGCATCCAACAGGAAACAGATGGAACATGCAAATGAAAATATTAAGATTATAAACAGATTGCATACAATGGTGTGGCTGGGTCTAAGCATCCTCAAGAATTGGTATAGTAATCTGGGACTGGTGACATTCCTTACATACATCTAAAGGGATGAAGAGAGAATAAGATGAGAACTAGAAGGGCTGAAGCATGTAGAAAACACTACCTTGAAGGAAGCAGTAACTTGATGGAAAACTCTAGAGAGAGAGAAGTGGTCAGCACTCTCTTTCTAACCTCATTCTGATACTTTCCAGGGCTCTCTAGTGGTCAAACTAAACAAGTCAAAAGTCAAATGAGCTTTTTCATGTTGTCCATATAGTTCTGGGTTGAGGCAGACAGGATGAATGGGGAAAGAAAAGATCTGGAAGGGCAAGTGAAAGATATCTGACCTACTTCCTAGAGTGAAAGGGAAAATCAGTTTTGGTTTAACTACCAATAGTATCTGTCAAATATAAATACATTCCTAATCCAGTTGATGATGAATATGGAGAACCTCAAATTCTGGGTGATATTCACTAAGAATAGTTTGAAAATGATCTCTCAAAGCTTTCTGAAAACAGCAATGCCATTAAGAAATGTCCCTTAAGGTTAGGGTTCCTATGTTAGATGGATAGGACCTATCTTACCTGCTACCTCCTGCTTCACTTCCCAAGAGAGAGGCCCTGATATTTCATGGTGGCCACCTCCTTTAGTCCTCAAGGGGTATTATAAATAGATGGTTATTTGGTTCACTCGTGGTCAGTTAGGAGCACTTGCAAAGGAGCAGAAAGATTTCTATGATGGATGAAAAACACTATGCCAGGATTCTCAACCATGTTTTAGAACTCCCTTCTCTTCTCCCTTTTCTGTTTGGCACCAGGAATTCCCTCTATTTCTTTTCAGAGTTTATTTCTTTGGCCCCATTTACATAAAATAAAAAGATTTCACTGTTATTTAATCAACTAAAATTTAGATGTTTCTGCCTTGGAGGGAAGGGTCCCCATCAGAAATGATGGAGAACAGGCAGGTTTATTGGGAAGAACAGAATGAATCACAAAGGCAGACTTATAAAGAGACTTTGCTGAAAACAAGAAGGGTGTTGTATGCCCTGGGTGAGTCACATTATGAAAATCTTCATCCTACTCTTCATATTCTTCACATTAAAAAAGAATTTATTACAAGATTCCTGTCATGTCCTCCCTAAACTATGATTGAATATATGTGTATTTGATTAGCCTGCCCCTTCTCCAAGCTATGATGGAAGGAAAGCTAGATGCTGGCTAGTTGATTGGCTGTTTGAGAACTGCACAGGGTCACCAAGCACTGGACAGAACCCTGGCCTGAGTCTTAACTGCAAGTTGCTCAGGGATGACTGAGCTGGAGATCCTGTTAGTGATTACCGAACTCACAGCAGGCAGATGGGTAATCAAACAGAAAAAGTGCTTTCTAGGATGGAAATTTTTTAATAAAGCATCTTTCCCTACTACCTTCTTTGTTCTCATACTTTATGTTCCTTCTTCCTAAAGCACTATTATTTCTGCCCGATGCCTTTCTCTCGATTGAACTCCTCTCATCCTTTAACTTAAGAATCACTTCTAAGGCTTCTTTAGGCTTGAAAAGCCCCTCTGGACTGAAACAGCCTACACTCTTAAGGCAGTAGGTACTCCTCACGTGAGGCACTCACTACCCTCTAATTCTCGTGTTTTTCTTACCAAATTCCATGTAATTTTGTTCCCCCCCCCAAAAAAAAGTCTCTGCAAATATTGGGATATTTTAGATATTCAATAGTTATCTTTTTTGAGTTATTATTGAAAAGTAGCAATATTATATTGGCCATGGCTTGAGGAGCAGGGAATATTTAACATGAAGAATTGGGTTGTCCTGTAGAATGTCATATTCTAGCCTGGAGGATTGTTCTGTCCCAGTGCTGAGAACAGGTGTGTGAGAGATCAACACAGCTGATCCAATGTCTTGGCCCTGGGCAATGCTGAGGATAGATAAACAAATTGTTTCAGGGTATTATGCACAACTCCATCCTTTTGCAGTGAATCTGTACCACGTCTACCTATTGCAGCATTATGGATGACAGTGTAGAACAAAACCATAACTTTTTCTTCATGCAACAGAATAAGAAATGTCATTGGCATAGATATGTAGGTATTTATTTGTGTACACAGATGACTAGCAAGAAAAGGTTTTTAAAAAGTGTGATTAAGGAATCCCTGTATATCTCTCTGCTATGAAAGGAGGACATTATGAATGATGCAGGGAAGCTAGTCACCATGGATTCATAGTGTATATGTATATCTGGGCTATGGGTTCATAGCCTAGGAATTAGACTAGTTCCCGGATCTTGTCCAAAGATGACAAGAACTTCTGAAAATAGCAGAAGGATCTTTCAGTTGAAAAGGGTAGGGATGGTTGTAAGTGTCACAACAATAAAAACTTTGTTTATCTTGCACCCACCCTCCAGAAGATACAGGAACCCTGAGTGCTCCTTGTATGTTCCTTTCATACTTCACAAGAATGCAATCCATTTTTTCATGTAATATGGATTAGGAGATTAGACTACACATGTTTATTTCCAGTTTTTCTGAATCTTAATCATGTCACACAGTAAGTAACTGATGGGTGTTAAATATATATAACACATTGCCGTGATACTTGGGGACATGCAGAGCCCCACTCTCTTTTATTCTTATTCTTATTTCCTCTTATTCTTCATTGTAATTGTCTAGCCATAATTTCTCTTCCACTTTCTGAGTCCCATTTTCCGTATCACTGCTGGTGGATGTGCTGGTTGACTTGATGGGGAAGCATCTATCTCAAAACATAGGCCATGATGCAATTATTAAATTTTCTCTTACTTTAGTTATATTTTAGCATACTTGATTATATTTGAGAGTATCTGGGCAAATTTCAGGATGCAATCTAGCATTATTAAAAACAAATTTTTAAAATTATGAGGATATCTTATTTCCTGATTGATTCTGTAATACTGTGATAGCTGTAATTTGGACTTGTTAAATGCTATGCATTCTAAAAAATGAGATGCTGTGCTTCTCTGGGTACAGACAGAAGAGACTAGTCTTTATATGAGAATAGTCTTTCCCATAACTTATACAGCATTCTATTCATTTGATCATTTGCTGTATAGATTTTGACAACACCTTTAAAGTTGTCTGGAGTATCTAAAGATTCATGTGTGTAATAAACTGATGCTAAACTTTCAGTTATTCACAACTTCCCATTTTGTTATATTCTCCGTCTGCCCAGCCACTTCCCACTTATCCTCTCAGGTCCTATCCAATCAACCCACACTGTTCAATTTTCTCTTTAGTCTCTGTCTATTCACCATAGGGAGAACCATTTTGAGATCATTCCCGTATTTTTACTTGCTTATAGAGAATAACTTATCATTTCATTGTAAAATGTCATTCCTTTTATGTATGTATATCCCAAATAATAAAGGTTAACATGTATTGAATCCTTTGTCTTTAATAATTAATTTAACCCTCTCTGTAACTTTAACATTATACATTATTATTATCATCCCCATTTTATCAGATAAAGCAATGGTAACAAAGTGAGTTTAAGTAAATTTTCCTAGATAACATGCCATTCATCTATTCTTTCAACAGTTAGTATTTATTTGTATCAGTATTATATTAGGTATTAGACTGAATTACCGTGTGTTCTTGAAAGCTTGCAGTTTTGCAGTTACTGTTCTACTTACAGCTCTTATAACAGTTCCAAGCATATAGCTCCTGCTAGCTGTATGCTTATTGACTAAGGAACTACTAAGTGAACTACAATATGGTATAGAACATGGTTTTAAACCTACTATAAGAGGAATTGTGTTCTCTTAAGTTTAATGTTAAAGAAAGGTGTAATCCTATAGAATGTACCTGCCCTCTGAATTTTTTTCTCCCACTGAGTACTATTGGATGGTCACATAGTAGTGGTCTACTAGTTCACCTAAGCAGAATGCCTTCTAGAACTCTGCTCCTCATGAGGAATCTGATGTGGGATAAAGAATCACTTTTACTGAATAGTATTCCATTATGTATATGTACCACATCTTCTTGATCCAGTCATCTTTTTTTTGACATTTGGATTGTAAAAATAAAATAAACTAATGACATTTGCAGCAACATGGATGGACCTAGAAGGGATTATGCTCAAAGAAATAAGTCAGAAGGAAAAAGAAAAATATCACATGGTATCACTTTTAGGAGGAATATAAGGAAACGAATAAGGGATCAAGGAAAAGAACAGTAACAATTTTAAAAAGTCACAACACAAAAACCAAAAAGACAAAGACAACTCAGAGGTACTTGTGGGGGGTGGAGGAGAGCAGAAAGAGCACAAGGGACTGAGGTGATGGTGCACTGATGAAATGGTGGTGGGAAACCCATAGGGACCACAATTGATGTGGACCACAAATATATATAAATAAAGAAAAAAATAAGTTTTTTAAAAAAGGATCACTTTTATACAAACTGCTTTGTTTTGTAATTGTACGTGAGGCTTAATGCAACAAATGTCAGGGTTCCTCTGACCAGTGGCCTTTTACTTGAGATCTTTTCTCTGAAGTCTGACCCAATTGATTGGAGGTTTGCTGCAGTCTGAGGTTTCCGTACAACCAAAAAATTCATTTGTATCAATAGGGGAGGAAAAACAAAGTTACTTAGGAAAAGTATTACTTTCTAGTTGGGGTTACCTAAAGCAGTTCCTCAGTGTGAAAATACAGCTTTGCTAAATATTTCTATTCATGGGGAAAAATAATTGAGGTGCCAGTTCTAGAATATATAGTGAAAAAATATAATTGAGGTTTGTTTTTAACACATGCTAACATTCTCAACCTAAATTCAACTAAATATGTATACATTGAATATTTGTCAAAGGATAAGACTGAACAGTCTACTTAATAAAACTCCTCACTTTATAGTGAACTAATTAAAGATCTTTATAGGTTGTGACTTGTCCATAGAAACAAGTATGCAGCTAGGGAGTGTCAGAGTGGATAATAGAATGCATAATTCATGTTCCAGAATTATTTTCAGAATTCAGATACTCTTAAGTATTTACAGAACATTCTACTTTTCTACATTTAAAATATATTTCAATTAGAGAAATTCTGATGCAAAAAGAACTTCTTTGAAAAGTGATAAAAGTACAGCATGCCTTTAACATAAACTCTGTATATTGTTATATAGCTTGAGAATTTGTTCTTTAATGAATTGGCATCCTGCTCAAAAGTGTGGGAAAAAAAAAAAAAAAAAAACCAGAGAAGGTTTTGAATGTGGTACCAGAACTCAGTGAAATGTGTGCATCTTCCCACTGACTGCATCTGACACTGCTTAATTATTCCTGCCTTTGTATTGCCCATTCCTTGGAGGAAGTTCTAGAACTATTCTCTATATTAGGAACTTCTATAATTCTCACTTTTGTACCCAAAGTGTCAGTGGATGGACAACATAGATGCTGTATGACCCTCAACAGGTAGCTTGGAAGTCAAACAGAGACAAATTCCTCTTAGGCTCTGTCTGCTAATACATCGACGAGAAACCAAACCCAAACTGTTATGATTAGGCCCCACCACTATATTTTTGGTAAAGGTCAGGAAGTTATTTTCCTGTGACTTGCAAAGACAGAACAAAAGAACAGAGACCAGAATGCACTACATTTCAATCAGGAGAGGCTTGTTTGAAGTTTTAAAAGGTTGAAATTTTTCATGGCATAAAATAAATGGGGAAATCTGCCTCAGCAGGTCATGTAGACATAGCAATGTTCCTCAAGCAACTGAAACCAGGATTCAGAGAAAAGATTTACAAGAGAAAAATTTCAATACTGTTTCATCTGATTGTTTTATGGAGGCAAGAATCTTTTCTATACCATGATTTCAATATGAATATTTAAAATTGCTTTCCCCCTTTCTGTGCATTGATGTTAATATCTTAATCTTAAAGACTGATTTTTCTAAATATGACAATTTTCAGAAAGATAACTCCAATGTTTGGGAAGGAGACAACATTCAAAGAGTATCTTCGGTTAGGTCAGTTTACCATATTTCCACATGAAACATCTTTGTAGCTAAACACTTCAGTGATAACTAGTTTCTAACTCATCTAACAAATACATGGTTGAATTAAGGATATGCACAAATTCCTGGTGTAATCTGTTATTGTTAGACTGGTAAGACTGTCTTTCCTTTTAGATGTCATAACTAATAGTCATTTGTGATCAAATTAACATACTGGGGGTTACTTTTGTCAGAAGGGCTCAGTGAAAGTGGTAGGACTTTTAGAAAACAATACATATTTGATTTACTGCATAAGAGGAAGCCAACTAGAAATCATCGAGATAAATTTTGAAGAGCATCAAGAATCTTCTTGTAGAAAAAAAATAATAGGGCCTCCCTGGTGGCGCAGTGGGTTGAGCGACGCACTATGAAGCAGACTGCGACGCGAGTTCGGTCCCTGCTGCCAGCCAGGGCAGGGGACCCACATGGCGTAGCAGACCTCTCCTGCCTTGCCCGCTGCTCCCCTCAGCAGTGTGTTTCAGTCAGTCTGCCTGTTCTGCTCCCTGCTCTGTCTCTGGTGAATCCTCTCACTGCCCTGGACTCTGGCCTGTGCCCCAGCTCTTGTGTGTATAGATAAATAAATAAGTCTTAAAAAAATAATAATAAATTTGTAATGGGTCCATTACTTTAGCTGTCTTTTTCCCAAGTAGACTTAGCGCCTCATAACTAGTAGAAGACTAACTATAGCAATGGGCAAAATTGGAGTGGGAGGCAGAATGACAAAGAGGTAAGAGGGTTGAGAATTCTGATGAGTAGTTTGAACCGAAAAGGAAAGAGAGCTGAGGAGAGAAATTAGATCCTTAACTAGTGGAAAGGGATGAAAAGTCTGAAATTCATAATGAAGCAAAGAGCATGTAAGGTTGGAGTAAATATGAAATGTAGGTGGAAGACTAACGAATAAGAAGTCTACCACTTAGCAGCTTCTCCCACCCAACATTTCATTCAAATGGGGTCCCAGCTATGGTCACATAGTCTTCCTCACTTTGATATGACCTTTGAAACCATCCATGACAGTAGGAGATATCTAAACTAAAGCTCTTTTTGGTTCAATATTTTTGACTTCAGAGAATTTGGAAGTTTGTTTTTGAGACAAGTTAAAGTGTAACTGCCTCCAAACACTTAGCTTGCCAGCAGGACGCCTGTCTCTAGCTGACAGGACTGGCTGCCTTGTGTTGTTTGGGTTTCTAACCAGGTTGTCTGGCAGCAGGGTACTTTTCAGTCTGATCAAGGACAATGGGCGTTAGATCAACGCTCATCATTTGTTAGGCTTCCCTCACAGTTGGGAAAATCTCACAGCCATATTGGCTGTTGGTGAAACTGGGACTAGGAGAGAGGCAAAAATGCAAAAATGACTCACCTGGGTTATGAAGTACAAAGGAATCTTCTGGACTCAGTGTAGTTTGGTAGAAAGAGGTCCATGTGTTGTGTCAGGAGACCTATATTTCAATCCTCCTATCTGCTTGGTACATGTTGTAAATAAAGTCATTTTACTTCCCTAAGTCATGCTTTAACCATTCACATAGTAAGGGAGTAAAAAAAAAAAAGTAGTCTTTAGAGTTTATTACTGATCAAAAAGCCAAAGTGAAATAGAAATAGATGGGGATCCTTCCGTATGAGGACCTGCAGGATGAAGCAGGAATGAGCTGAAGTCTCCAGAGTAATACCTATTGTTGCTTTACTGCTGGTCAGATTACACTGTAAAATAAGAATGAGTCAGTGGCAGTGAAGACCAGGACTCCAGCTCTTGCAAGGGAATCTGACATCAGTAAGATACAACCTCCAAATGATACTGCACAGACTGAGACCCTGAGACTCCCAAACTTGCATGCTATAAAGGGGACTGACAACCCATGTGCACAAAAATAAAGCATACGTGATATAAAAGAACTCTAGTAGGATGGATGTGGAGAGAGAGAGAGCGAGATAGAGAGAGAGCGAGAGAGAGAAACAAAGGATAATGTTTTCCCAATAAAAGCACCCATAGTTATTTATTCCCAGTGGGAAATGCCCAAGGTTGTACCCAAGAAGACCACTGAGGCCTGAGATCTTGTCACAAGACCACTGAGGCCTGAGATCTTGTCACAAGACCACTGAGGCATGAGATCTTGTCACAAGACCACTGAGGCATGAGATCTTGTCACAATTCTAAGGGTCCTTCTAGTGGGGAACCATCGGAAAAGGGAGAAAGGTGCCAGGCAAGGAGTAAAATCAAAGTACAAATCAAAGTAATGGTTGCCATTGTCAGTCTCCCCATAAATCTTTTCCAAGTGTCTATACTCCATATCCCCCAAGTCCCTAGGCAAGTCCAAAGCCAAGAAAAAGCAGCCCTTCTTCTCCACATCTCTCCAGAGTCTGTCCTCCAGTTACATAGCTTCACCTGGCTGTTTAGCTCTGCCCACTGGTTTCCAGTAGCTATTCCAAGGTGGTGCATGTAAATGGAAGCTCGCAGGCATGTGGTTATCTTTCTATAGCTACTAACATGGATCCTAAGAGGAACATGCTATCTCCCCCTTTTTATTGAGAAATGCCTCTATTACATAAATAACATGTTAAGCCCCTTCATATGAAACAGAGAGGGATAGGAAGGCTGGTGCCTGGACAGTTAATAAGCATAAGAAATAAGCTCCAGTTCTAAGGAAGAGGCATTCATGGATTGCTCTGTTTTATTCTAAGGATAAATTGCTTTGTATCTTCACGTGTTAAGTACAGCTAGAAATAAACCAGATCACCACATGATGAATTCAGAAAACACATGATACAGAATCGAGGAGACCTGGAGTTGATTCCATTTCTGGTACTAACTGATCATTCCTTCTGATCTAAATTCTGTCATTAGCAACTTGAGAATAATTATGTCTTTCAAAGTTTTATGAGAATTAGAGGTAATATATGCACAATGTTTGGCACATGGTAAATATTTGTCAAATGGTATTCAATACTATCAATGAGATATGAGGAAAGGGACACAAATTTTAGCCCAAATAGAAATACAGATGCACTGAGATTTTGCCAGCTTGGCACAAGTAAGTTGTAGGAGAGCAAAAATCTGTCATCCTGAAATAGGTCTTTGGCAAAGTTTGACTTCCTGGGAGGGGTTCTGAAGACTGGGTGGAGGTTACTTTTTAAAAAGATATTTACATGTAAAATTCTCCCTGTAAGGTATGTATCAGGAAGAATTATCTCTGTATCTCTTTTCTGTGGAGAAGGCAGAACTTAAATCTGCATACCTTTATCTATGGTGCCCTAAGTACTTCTGTTTTAGTTAAGCTACTTAGGGTAGTATCCGAAGAAGACTGGAGTGGGGTGGGAGTGGGGAGACAAATCCCCCTGTCCCCCACTGTTATCTAAGCTGAGTGTAAAAACAAGCAAAATTTTAACTCATAAAATTTCATACTAGCTGGGGTATTAGAAATAATCTCAACTACTTCCTTCATAGTAAAAGATAATAAATAGCATGGAAGAGAAAAGTTATTCATTAAATGTTCATCAGGATAAAGGATCCATATCTGTAAAATTTGATGTTGATTTCAATCTCTACCCCCGTACATATGTGCCCGTGCGCGCACGCACACACACACACAGAGTAAAACAAAATTCCTATTGGTTTTACATTTTTATACTATTCATTTAATAAGCAGAATGACAAAGATCCTCTCTTTAACCAAACTAGTTACACTCCTCTGAACTCTTTTTTTCCAACCAGGCTCTATTCTTGGTACTTCCTCAAGAGCCTAGTGTCAAGTTGGTTTAGTGAGAATTTCCCATCCTCAGTAAGGCCAATTTTCTTATTGTCTGTCACCTCCAGGTGATACTTGATCACCCTGGCCCAACTCTGATAAGACTCCTATTAGGTCAATTTAGCAAAGAATAACACTTCCCTTTTAGTAAATTTCTATCTGTGGACTCTTTCCCCAAACCACCTACTATCTCTGCTTAACTATCAAGTCCTATATTTCTTCTTGATATTCAGAGTTCAATCTCTCTCACCTGCTGTACAACCCTATAGTTCTATCACCTATCACAATAGTCCTGAATAAAGACTGTTTTTCTGTCTTAATAAGAACAATGCTTTTTCTTTTAACAATGAACATAGAAGAAATAAATTTGGCTTCAATGTAAAGATGAGCAGAATATGGAAGGTAGTGACCAAAATAATTTTGTTAAGTGTAGTAAATTAAATTAATTAAATATTGCTAGTTGTTTCTAGTGCTATTCAGAGATAAAAAGTTACTGTTCTTATTCTCAATGAGCTCCAGTCTAATTGTAGGTAATTGTGTATTTTAATAGTGGCTTTATGACAATAATGCTACTATTGGAAGTGGAAGAAACATAGGATGGGGGCAGGTTTTTCCATGTAGTCAATAAGTGGTCTGGAGTATCTGGGAAGGTGCCTTGAGGCTTGATGTCTTTATCTTTAATAGAAAGGTAATGATACCTTCTTCACTAGATTGCAGGGAGGATCAAATGAGTTAATGTAAGCAGAGGAGCTCTATAAAGTTTAAGAGGCCTATACAAATGCTAATTGTTGCTATTTTCTTCTCCCTTAAGAGTGTACTTGGCCCTCCTCATGAAGCTTTACAGGAAGCAAAAGTTGACACTGGGCTTTCAAAAAAGCTCTCTTTGAAGGACAGTCTATGAATTGATTTGAAGTTAAAAAAATATTAATGGATGACTTGCAAAAAATAAATCTTCAAATATTCTGCCTATTCTCCTTTCATGCCTCATTGTCATTTCATGCTATTTCACAAATTTCAACCCTTTTTCTCATCTCTTCCTGGTGGGAATTTTCTTTCTGCTTCCCTTTTCCCTTCTGTCAATACAAATCTTTTGAAAGGACTGACTAGATACACTATCCTCAGCAGCGACCTCCAAGAACATGGCAGTTATGAAGCTCCAACAACAAAAGATTGATATATGCATTGTAGAACTCTGAGAAATACTGAGCAAAATGCAAAGAGAAGTGAGATAGCGATAGCACTTAGGTTTAGAACTCAAGGAGCATATAACATAAATACAAGGCATATAAAATGAAAATAAAAACTGTATTATGAAAATAAAATCATATAAGTCAATAAAACAGAGTGAGTGTAACAGGGTGGTCCCTAGGAAAGGGGGAAGTTCCAGAATCACAGTTCCACCCTAAGTGGGTGGAGCTGAGCAAGGATAAGATGATGTTGGAGAGAGGAAGTAGGAGGACAGAGGAAGGGAGGAAGAAGGAAGCAGGATGAAGAGCAGCAAGGAGGCATGGAGGAGGTACGTGGAGCAGAGGGACATGTGAAGAAACTGCGCTTGCTTCTTGGTCTTGGACTGGTTGGAACAGATGTGGGTGAGAGACCTGTGGGGAGCTTAATAATGGCAGCTTTCATCTTGATTTTGATTTTGCTCTTTTCCTCCC
>JAGFMF010011796.1:4723521-4753640 GCA_019455555.1 Galemys pyrenaicus | reverse complement strand
CTCATCGGCCTTCTTTACCAAACAGGCTGCTTACCAGCCACTCTGGGTTTCCCCAACTTGTGCCAGCTTTTGCCAACCTCTCCTCTGCCTGGCTGCAGACGGCTTCCTGCCTCTGCCACTTGGGCTTTTCTATGCCCAGGCTGCTTCTGGCCACCAAGGCCCACTGGCCATGCCTCCTGGGGTGCACAAACAATCACCCACCCCCAGGGTCCCGCAAACACAACCTGCCTTCTGACAGGATTGTCAGTCCCTTAGTCCATTTGTCCTTTCCTTGCGTCAGAGTGGGCGAGCTCTGAATTGTGGTCCTCTTTCGGTCTGCTGCCTCGGGTTGCGGGCTGATCCTCGAGGGCATCTCCTCCTCCATCTGAGGTCTTGTCCCGCAGCTCCTGGACCTGTCCACCTCCTGTGCTCCTACAGCATCTTTTTTATTTGAAGATTTATTTATTTATGCATACAAGCACTGGGGTACAGGCCAAAGGTGTGGGGGGCGGAGTGAGAGGATTCACCACAGACAGAGCAGGGAGCAGAACAGGCAGATCAACAGAAGTACACTGCTGAGGGGAGCAGCGGGCACAGCAGGAGAGGTCTGCTGCACCATGTGGGTCCCCTCTCTGGCCGGCAGCAGGGATCGAACTCGTGTTGCAGTGACTGAGGTTTGCTTCATAGTGCATTGCTTAACCCACTGCGCCACTAGGGAGACCCTGCAGCATCTTCTTGCAGCGTCCTGGTCTTCAGCCACCTACTGTGCTGCCATTGCTCTGTCAAGTTACAAGTTCGTGACCCGCCACCTCTTAGTTCCTCCTGCAGTCATCTTGGGACTCTTCACCCATCTGCATCGAACCATCCTGCCGACTAACGCCAATTGTAGCGGCAGGATGGAGGTGGCACAGGTAGGCAAGCATGGGTGCCAGGGGGCTGGGAGGCTGGCAGGCCTCCCAGCCCCTAGCACGTCTCACCCTCTCGGCTGCTGCTTCTCTCTATCTCTCTCTACTGCTGCTGCTACTGCTACTGCTGCTGCTGCTCATCCTGTCGGTTCTGTCTGTTGGTCCTTGCAGTTCTGTCTGTTGGTCCTCATAGTTCTGGTGTCCTCATGACGCCACCCATTTATGCCCGTGTCCAACACAGATGCGCCCACTTGCACATGCCCACCGTGGAATGCTCACAGCACCGCAGGTGTCCATCATAAGTGGTGGGAGGGTGGAAATACCTGATCAACCTTTACCATACACTTATAAACATACAAATTCTATTTTTCTATATTCTATCCTTTTCCTATATTCTATATTTCTAATTTCTATCCCTTATTTTTTTTATGTTTAGTTTAGAGAAAATGCTTGTAAACTAGAAAAACCCAAGGTTTTAGATTTGAGATTGCAGGACATCTTGGCTTCTAGATATGGATCAGTTATCGTCATGTACTTAGTGGTTTACATTTACTCATTCTTTATAATAGAAGAAAATGAGAGCACAAATTCCAGTGTCTTGACATTTTGTCCCTAAATTTCACCCCAGCAAAAGGAGGATCCTGTGAAACAGGAATCAGATGAAAGCTATCAGCCCTTAAAGAATCTTCCACATGGCACATTAAAGTGCATTAGTACCTATGAATCTATAATACAGAGACTATCAAACAGAATAAATATTAACTGTACTGGGATGTGAAGAACCCTGGAACTCTCTTACTTTCTTGGGTTGTGTCCCTCTTCTTTGACTCTTAGATCAATCTGGACACTACAGAGGCCACATATAATGTGTCTTGATCTTCCTCCTTCTCTACCACCACCACTAAGCAACAGAAGCTCACATCATTCCCTGATGTACTGTATGGTCAGAGAATGATCAGGTCTTTCCACCCTCCCACCACTGTGATGAAGGACACCTGTGGTGCTATGAGCATTCCAGGGTGGGCACGTGCAAGTGGGCGCACCTGAGTTGGGACACGGGCATAAATGGGCGGCGTCATGAGGATGCCAGAACTACGAGGACCTACTGACCGAACTGACAGGACTGACAGTACTGACAAGAGCAGCAGCAGTAGAAAGCAGCCAAGAGAGGGTGAGATGCGCCGGGGGCTGGGAGGCCTGCCACCCTCCCAGCCCCCCGGCACCCATGCCTGCCATGTACCTGGCCACCTCTACTAAATAAAGTATGAAAAGTCACTGAGGGCTCCAAGACTCTCCTTCCTTGACCCATCTGCCCAGAACCATCCCGAACCTTGCTCCAGTGCTGCCTTCCTGCCGCTACATGTACCTGTGTGGTTAGTTCTGGGCCACCTGGCTTGAGAGCCACTCCAGAGAGGGTATGTCACTCAGAAATGTATGGTGAGGCTCCTTCTCACAAGATGAGGCTTTCACAGCTCATGCCCTGGACTCCTCTCATTTTCTCTGAAATAGACTTTAAGAGATGCTTCACTGCTTAAAACCATTAGTGAAAATAACTCACAGGAGGACTTTGGAACTAACATAGTTGAGCATGCCATTAGAGTCCTTTCAAAATCTTGCTCTGTATGTATTTTACTTCCTAACTTGACTTGGCCATTTCCCCCCTATATGAGAAAACTTTTTAAAAGGTTTTACAAAATTACAAAAAAAAAAAAAAAACCATATTACCAAAATACCCATAATAAAAACTATTTAAAGATTCGAAAATGAGACATAAATATAGGTGGCATTTCTTTCCAACATCATATGAGGGAAACAGACCACCCAAGGAGTATCAGGAACTAATAAACACATAATATGAAATACAAATATAAACAACATAATGAAAATTTTCTAATAGTCATATTAAAGACATAAAAATACACAGATAAAATTAAGTTTATAATATAATTTAAACTTCTATGCCCAGAGTATGATTAGTATGTAATTTTATATGCAATTACTAAGGAGACATTTTGCATTATCTTTCTAAATTAAGTCTTTGAAATCTGATGTATATTTTATATTACAGTTCATCTCAACTACATATATTTCAAATGTTTGAAAGTCATATGTGACTAATGACTGTTAAATTGGGCAAAAAAGTCTATGGATAGTGTTTTGTTCAATTCACTATTACTTTTGATTAAAATTTCCAGATCTAGTCAAGTTTCAAGTTCACTTGTAGATTTTTGTCCAGTAGAAACTCAATTAATTTCTGTCCAATAGGAAATATAATATCCATAAATATCTGTTGTAGTCAGTTAGTGTAACCATCCCATAACTTATTTACTAACTCACACACACACACAGTCTATGCATCTTATCTAGTTGGCAAATTTGGGAAGATGAATGGCGGGGGAGCATGCTCACCTCCTTTTCATTTATCTTTTAGGATAGAGTCTCTGAGTGGAGTGAGTACAATCAGAACTGCTTTTGTCCCAGCAGGTCTCCTGTCATTATGAGGGGGCTTTCATATTGTATCTGACCACACAATCTGATCTTAGCGTTCTTTTGTTAAATTACCTACAAACATGTAGTTCCTAAAACATTCTTTCAATCATTCTTAATATCTTACTAGTTCTCCCATTATTTAGTAAATTGAACAAAAACATGGGCATGTGTTCATTTTATATTTTCATGGGTCGTGGTTAACAATTCTAGTTTAGCAATTTCACTGTCCAGAGTCACTATTAAAATGTTTTCTTTATATATAGATCTTCCTCTATATATGTCTTCATGTATGTTTTATAAACATACTGTCATTTCTGTTTGTATTTATTTAAGTGTTGAAAACATTGCATTAAGTAAATTCAGATATACTCTTGTTTGTCTGAAATGAAAGAATTTCATATGTTCAAGATTTTTGATACCATTTATCAAATTGTCCTGAAATACTTTATCACATTCATAATATCAAATTGTAATAATGTCTGATTTCTTGCTGCCTAGAAAAATCTCTATAAGAATAGATAATATTTCTCTCATTTATAAATCTAGTTTAATTTTGTCTTAATACAGTGGTTAAAATATCTATAGTAAGATTAGTAGTGAAAGGAGATTTCTTCATTTTATGTTTGACTTAGGAACAAAAGCATCAGCATTTTTACCATTAGAAGAGATGCTTGTTTTGCAATTGTTCTTTTATCATATTAAAGACATTTTCCTCTACTCTTGTTTTACTAATCATTTTGTAAAAATGAAATAAAATATGAACTCTATCGAATGCATAATTTTCCTTTGATTCTATTAATATCATAAATTACATATGTTCTTATATTGACTTACTTAGCAAAATATGTTGTTGTAATATAGCAATAAATTTGAGTAGCTATTATTTTTCAGCATATTAGCATCTATAGAAGCAACAAAGGTTTAAGTGTTTTATTTTGAAAACAATTCAATCAAAATTTACTGTCAGTTATACTAACTTACTAAATGAAATGCAAAGTCTTTCACTTTTGTTGAAACTTTAAGAAGAATCATTCAAATAGTAACAGATGATGATAAGGATTTTCTTTTCTTTGAACATTTTAAATGATTCTTCTGTAAAGCCCAAAGGCATCTTCCCTAGAGGTCACTCCATCATATACTTGTAAAACTTCTTTCACATATTTTCCAGTTCACATCTTTTCAAGTTTCCTCCTCTGCTTGAGCCATTTATAAAGCCTTCAATATAATTACTTTAAGGTTTATAATTTGGGGTTTAGATACTTACTATTTATAGTTATATATGGAAATATCATCTATGCAAATAGGATTGTTCTATATTTGTGTCTTCTCTCTTATTTAACCCTTATTTGTCATTTTTATTTGTTAGAACATCTAATTTTGATTGCAATTCATCAATTTTCCCCCCTAAGTTCATGTGTTTTATTATTTTTTTTTCTGAGGTCAATAAAAAGCTATCAAAGAGTTTGAACAGGGTATTGGCCTGAGGAGGTCTGTCCTAGGCTGAATCATGGTGCCTGCTGTGGGGTGAGGGAGGCCAGGAGGAGAACCCTAAAGACAAGTTGCTCTTTCAGTCTCACTGTCAGGGCCCAGATGCTGGGCAAGAGAGACTCAGGCTGTAAGAGGTCAAAATTGAGAGGAGAGCTGACTCAGCCACAGTCTAATGTTGATCTCTCATGGGAGACTGAGTTGGAGCAGCAATATTAGAGGATTTTGTCTGATCCAGGCCAATCTCAATATCATGGGTAGGAACAGCATGATGGGCGCTTTTCTGAACAAGATGAAGCAGACATACTGATCTGTAGAGATGGGGGTTTAGTCAGCATCTGCGATGAAGAGACATAACCCCAACACTCAATAGGGGATGTAGCGGCTGGACCAGCACAGAACACTCAGTCTGTGCATTAAACTCCAGGGACTATTTGGCATGAGGAATGTTCCTTGGAATTGTGCATTGCTATGGACACTACTGTTCTGGAAATCCGAGTAATTCTCTAGTCCCAGTAAATAGCTGAAGACAGAAGACCCTAAGGCAGAAACCAATACATGTTAACTGGGATAACTTGGTGAGGGGAAGGGGAAGTTGTAAGTGAAAAGCTGTTAGGGGACACTACACTGATACAGGGCATGGTCCTACAGAATATCAACCAATTCCAGACATGAGCCATATTGATAGTGAAATTTTTACTGTACTCCAAGCGCTATGAGTAAACTAGGAAATGGGTTCATCCAGTAAATCTTTGTGACAAGATCTGAATAACTATAACTAAGAGGGAGGAGAACAGATTTGCTTAGGGTCCTGAAGGTCATGCTTTTGCATCTCTATAAACCATATACCTTCTTTCCTTCATCTTTTCTCATATCCTCTCCTTCCTTTCTTCTTCTTTTCCTCTCTCTCATTCATCCTTCCCCCTGTCCAAGTCTTCCTCTAACTTCTGGTGCCCTAAGCTCTGTGATTGTCTCTTAGTGCTAACGAAGGCATCAAGCTCTGGTTGCCACCTCCTGAGAAGCAAAGCCAGGCTGATGTGCCTCTTGGCTCAATAGCAGGCTATCCAGAGACTCATTTCCAGGCATTTATCTGCCACAGAACAATGGCATCTGCTGCTGAGAAGAAATTAAAGCTACTGCTAAGTAGAGCAGCACAGCACATAATAGTTTTGTTGAATAGGGAGGGTGTTGGGTGGTCGTGTGTGGCTGGTAAGCCAGGACTGATAAGATCTTTGCCCATACAGCCTGCAATCCCACAGCAGCTGGTAGGGGTCTGGCATGCCAAAGAGCACCTTCAGATATTGGGGGTAAACTTAGTGAGGCAGGAAAGTGATTGACCAGAACAAACACTGCATTGAAAGTAGAACTGGGAAAAGAAAAACGTGGGAAGGGACAATTTTAAGGGTAGGAGAAGAGTTTAAACAAATTTACTGCAGTGAGATCAAAACCAGGATGTGAAATGGATGTGACAACCCTTCCCATTAAAACAGGACCCTTGTCAAGTAAAATAACCCTCATGAATTGGCTAGAAACCCCACAGCAGGGCAACCGACCTCTTGCTCATTTGGCAGTTACAGAAGCTAAAATCCAACTCCAATTAAATTTTCAAACAAGACATAAAGCTTTGTAAGTAACAAACATTATTATTTCTCTGAGGCAAAGGCTTATATTTTTCTCTTCAGTGACCTTGGAACAATGAATTAATCAGTTCCCTCTCTGGAGGATAAGCTATGAAGCTTCTAACTCCTCTGACCTTACTCTCTTTGCTCCAGGTCACCAGTGGGGACTGAACAGACTGTGAGGTTCTCAGACATGAGCACCAAAGAGCATGAACCTGAGTTCGAATATCAATTTCCCCACATATTCGCCTATGTGACTTTGGTCTAATCACTTAATCACCCTGAGATAATTTTGTTTCAAATATTAATAGCAATTATACACACACACTTATGTGAGGGTAATTGAAAAACATTATGTGAATGAATTCAGCACAGTGCCTGGACTATTTCAGGTAGTCAGCAAATATGAATTCATTTCATCTTCCATATTAAAAATCTCTATATCCCCAGAAACGATAACAGCACTTAAATGCAATACATGAGTATGTAGCTTAATATATTGATGACCACAAGTAGTGCCCTCCAACAAACCATGATAGATTCTGAATGTATTATCACTACTTAGTCCACTAGGAAGACAAGAGTATGCAACTGAAGTGCATTTATTTCCTCAAAAATACATCATCATCTACTTTGCATTAGGTGTTTTTGGGATACAGCAATGGGAAAGTTAAATGTGGCCCTTACCTGCATCACTCAGGATGCTTTTGGTTCTGTGCATGAGAAGACTCAGCTCTAAAGGATTTAAAAGATAGGAAGGGATTACCACCTTACATAATGAGAAGAGTTGAGGCAAACACAGCTCTGTGAGTGGTTAGACTCACCACTTCATTGAGTTCACCAGGGGCTCTGTTTTTTTCCATTTCCTCACTGTCTTCTATTCTCCTACCACAAGATAAGCTGCAAGCTGTCAGGGTATAAGATGGGCTTCTAGGGTTATAGGCTTTCTCTTCCCTGTGCAGAAATTTCCATGCTACAGAAGTCTCCAGTCAATCTCTCTTTATATCTCATTGGCCTTAATTGAGTCATATCCATCCTGAATGTCATGAGTGGATTAACTACATTCTGAGAAATCTGTAGCAGGCTATAGCATCACAGCACAGACATCATAGCATGCATTTACATAGCCCAGATGGTGTAGCCTATTACACAGCTAGGTTTTCTGGAGGGGCTACCATCGTCCATGAAGACCTTCATGGATGGAAGTGTTGTTATGTGGTGTGTCACTGAATGAAAGATGGGATTGTGATGAATATGTGAGGCTTGAGCCACATGCCATACTTTAGACTTGGGCTAAAATCACCTAAAGAGGAAGCCCACAAACTGAGGCAAGGCCCAAAGAACAGCCAGTAAACCTTGGGTTGTCTAGAGAAGGTAGACAACCCAAAATGTTGAGGGAAGGTAGATAATCCAAGACAAGACAAGATGTTGGAAGGTTATAAACTCAATATCACCTCGATGCCCTCTTAGAGCTTCTAGTGGGTTTTGGTGACTTGCCAGAGTAGACTTTTTGAGGCTGGAAAATAGAAATTTGTGCTGCTTTCAAGGAGAGAAATGTGCATCAACAATGAAGAATGTCACTTTACATTTAATTACAGTAATTTAGTAAACTGGATAGCTAACATTCAATAAGCAGTGGTAGCTACTGTGACAGATACAGATAACTATGAGACTTGAGCCACAATCAGAAACAATAGGTACAAAAGGTATAATGTTTTATTCACTTATGAAATGACCTATGGCAAAATGAGGCCATGTGGTGAGTGCCCCATAAACAGAGCAGGCACTCATCGATTTTTATAGACATGTGGCTTTTAAACTTTGACATGTCTAAGAATTACCTGGGATGTCCAGTAAACAGAGTAGGCACTCATTGATTTTTACAGACATGTGGATTTGAAACTTTGACATGTCTAAGAATTACCTGGGATGCTTGTTTAAAATGCAGGTTTTTAACCCCATCATTCTGATTCAGTTTTTTGAGGTAGAGCCCAAGAATCTGATTTTTTTTTTTTAAACCAACACTTTAATGATTGCAATGCAAAAAGAAGAGATTAACTGGGACTACTGTGGTGAGGTATTTCTGGGCCTGAGGATGTTAAGAGTTCTCAGGGGTCTGTGAGGAAATGTGGGTCCTAGGAGGCTTCCTTATTTTCATTGCAGTGCACCCATCATTTATCAGTGCATCTCCTATAGGGTAGATACTAGATTGGAATGGAAGGAATGAGTTTACAGAGCAGGATGGCATGGAGAGACAGCAAAAGTAGGAATGTGTTCATTGTAATAGTCTTTGTGTGAAATGATATGGAATTGGCCCAGACAGCATAAAAAGCAAGAAAGAAGTTGCTATCCAAAAGCTTTTCATCAACAGCTATGGTTACTCTGCAGATCATTTATACTCCATAGAAAAGTTGGTAGCATGCTTTAATTTATTTAAAGAAAATGTGAATGGATGAGAAAATGGAAGCCAAGCTTGCCATTAGGATGCTTCCATACTTCATTCTGTTGTAGAAAACAGAGGAAAAAGTCTTAGAACTGAAAAGCAGTTCCAGCTGGGTTCCAGCAGCATTTTTTGATTCTCAGTTTCTGTGTGATACTGGAAAATCCCTTCTTTGCAACAATCTCCATCTGAAAACAAAGGGATTGGAGCAGAATCTGTTATCTTTTGTGACCATGCCATTACATCACTGTAAGCACCTTGCTGAGAATCGTAATGTCAATTTATTCTTTAAACTGGTAAAGTAACTATGGCTAAAATCAGTGTACATTGCACTCAATGTAAGAGTAATGGCATGCTTTCTAATTATCTTTCCAAGCAATGTAACCACAGTTAAATTTATGATGAGACCAGCACATCCATTGGCCTAATCAGGTTGTAGTAAATTATAACTCATTACTATCCTTTATATTAATTTAAAGACGTCCCTTTGACATTAGCCACAGATGTTTTATCAGCATATGAATGAGGTCCATTAACACAACAAAAAGTTGTTTCACAAAATATCAAAGTTCTGCACAATACATATAATCTTGTAAAAACTGTCCTTTGTATCTAAGGAAAAATTCACAATTTTTGTCTCTGGAACAGATCCAATTCTCCCCTGTCTAATTGAATTCAGAGTAACAAAGTAAAAGGCCAAGAAAACATTCATTCATGAGGATTTTGGACACTGTAGGGTAGATGGAAGTGATCAGGTTTTTTCTGCCTGCCCACCATTAGCATCAGTGATAGACCCCTGCAGTCCTGCATGCATGCCTGATGGTGGGCACCTGGAGTAGGCTGTGGGCATGTGAAGGTGGGTGCACCTGGGCTGAGACACTGGGCCTATAGGGGTGGCGTCCCGGAGATGCCAGCAACAGCAAAAGAACAGCAGTAAATAGCAGTGGTGGTGGAAGAAGCAGCAGCCCAGAGAGTGAAGATTTGCGGGGGGCTAGGAGGCCTGCCGGCCATGTACTTCGTCATCTCTGATTAAGAGTAATGAAAGCCTGGAAAAGCCACCAAGGGCTCCAGGGCTCCTCCTTTACCCATCTGCCCATATCATAGAGAACCTGCCCTGTGCCCTCCTGCCTCTGCAGACACCCAGGGCTGCCATGTGTGCTCTGTACCCCAGAGAAGGTCAAGTTAATATTTAAATTTATAGACCAACTGTAGGGTAAAGGTTGATCAGGTATTTCCACCCTCCCATCACTGATGATGGACACCTGGGGTGCTGTGAGCATTCCAGGCTGGGCATGCGCAAGTGGGCGCACCTGTGTTGGACACGGGCATAAATGGGTGGTGTCAAGAGACCTGTGAGAACCAACAGACAGAACTGTGAGGACCGACCGACCGACAGTACTGACGAGCAGCAGCAGCAGAGAGAGAAGAAGCAGCCGAGAGGGTGATATGTGCTGGGGGCTGGGAGGGCTGCCAGTCTCCCAGCCCCCCAGCACCCCTGCCTGCCATGTACCTGGCCACCTCTACTAAATAAAGTATGAAAAGCCACCGAGGGCTCTAAGACTCTTCTTCCCTGACCCGTCTGCCCAGAACCATCCTGAACCTTACTCCAGTGCCGCCACCTTCCTGCCGCTACACCAACCCATTGGTCATTTGAGGGTCATATTTTCCTTACAGAGAGATTGTTCTCTTTTCCACAAAAAAAGGTTCAAGTATTTTATTACAGGCAAATACCGAAGTATTTAAAAATATGAGTATCAAGATCTAGAAACACTATAGTCAAATTTTCAGAGAGATGGCATTGGTAAAATACTAACAACTAACTTGAGCTCCTTAAGATGACAGGACCTGTGGTAATAACATTACTAAAATTCTTTATAATCCTACTAATTAACCTGTAAGATAGGTATCATCCATCTTTAGCTGAAGCTCAAGGAATTTAAGTCAATTGTTCAGGGTCAAACACAAGCAAGAACTCAAATCTCAAATCCATGTGACTCCAGGGCACACCATAATCCCCCGGAAAACTGATGTTTAAAACAAAAATTCGCTCTAATAGCACATCATTCCCTGAATCACTCCTAATTGTAAATGAGATAAGTAGCTTGCATTTGCTTCCAAGGCTAGTATATGTTTCCTTTGTTTTCACTGTGAATAGCTATAGTTAGCGATGTATATTTTACTCATCATTGTAAACACATTCAAGACACAAAAATGCTTAATTACATAGAAATGTCCTTGGCTAAACTAGAACCCTTTGTCTTGAAACGTTCCAGGCTCTCACTCCACATATCAGATGGTTGTAGCCCCTTGACCTTGAGAGACCCAGGAGTAGAACCACCTACCTGGGCTGCTTCCAAAGTTCAACCTTTAGAAATTGGGTGAGATAATCAACATTTATTGTTCTTTAAGTCACTAAGTTTGGGGTATATAACTGGTGCTACTATTTTTTGCAGGTGTGAAAGATTTTCAGATTAAAAAGCAGAAATGTGAATGAATGTATTAATTAGGTTACAGAATGAGTAAACTACTTAACATAAGCTGTTTAGGGAGGAACCTACACACTGTACCTAATGTGGAATAACTGCCGATGGACACACCGTTTGCTTTGACACCCTTACACTGCCACAGTAGAACATCTTTGTACACATCAGCTCTCGACTTAACTTGCTGTAGAGTCCACATTTTCTACAAATTAGGGATAAAATTAGGGATAATTAGATTATTCAGTTCAAATTAGGAAACACTGTAATTGAAAGGTAGAATCTGCTTTTTTATTTCAAGCAAACCATGAGTGTTCAGATGAAGTCAAAACACAATAATTGCCCTCCATTGTTCTGAATAGCAATAAGCAAACACTTTCAGAAAAAAAAATCAAAAACAAAAGCAAAAAAAATTTGTCACTGTAGCAGCAGGAAGATAGCACAGGAGCAAGGTCCGGGATGGTTCTGGGCAGACGGGTCAAGGAAGGAGAGTCTTGGAGCCCTCGGTGGCTTTTCATGCTTTTATTAGTAGAGGTGGCCAGGTACATGGCAGGCGTGGGTGCCAGGGGGCCAGGAGGCTGGCAGGCCTCCCAGCCCCCAGTGCATCTCACCCTCTAGGCTGCTTCTTCTCTCTCTCTCTCTGCTGCTGCTGCTAGTTGGTCTGCTGGTCTGTCCTGTTGGTTCTGTTGGTTGATCCTGGCATCCTTATGACGCGGCCCATTTAAGCCCGTGTCCCAACTCAGGTGCGCCCACTTGCGCATGCCCAGCCTGGAATGCTCACAGCACCGCAGGTGTCCATCATCACAGTGGTGGGAGGGTGGAAATAGCTGATTGTTTTCTGACCCTACAGTCACATATAATTGACTATAAGCAAACCAATTTTCTATACTATCGGTTCAGTTTTAAATAAATATTGATGACTTTTTCTGATTTATAAAAAGTCAAAAATACAAAGGAAAAATAAATATCTTCTTCCTGAGCATGAGACAGGATGGGACTCTTTCCTATTTTCTGTAAAAATCTTCCTCATCAACTAGTCTTATAGTCTAAGGCTGCACTTGAACACTCTTTTACTTTTGACTATAGATAATTATCTTTTCAGTGAATTAACGCCTTAGTGTGAATACATTTACATAGGCCTTATTCTATCTAGTAGCTAGTTAAAAGGTACAGAGCTAGCATAGTTGAGGAGACTCCATTGAGGAGACAATATGGGTCTCTAGGGCAATTTGAAAAAGGCATTAAGGCCTGTTGGCCTCCGAGGATGAATACCCAGCAGCTGAGTAGGATACTAAAAAGGTAGTACAGAGAGTGACTTCCTACTCTGAAGTTGCTTCGGTGACAGAGGTGTACAGGGAACTCTGTGAACAAGAAATATGAGGGAATTCTGTGGACCTTAGAACACTGGCCATTGAGCCCTCTGGAGGCTATTCTGGGCCAGCAAAACAGCAAGATTTTCACCTTGTCCCTTTTTCTACCCATAGGCTGAAAGACTAGTGAAGTCTAGAATGTAGATCCTGACTATAAGGTGGACAGACCACACTTTAAAGGTCACTGTAGGGTAAAGGTTGATCAGGTATTTCCACCCTCCGACCACTGATGATGGACACCTGTGGTGCTGCGAGCATTCCAGGGTGGGCGCACCTGTGTTGGACACGCGCATAAATGGGCGGCGTCATGAGGATGCCAGAGCTGCAAGGATTGACCAACAGACAGAACTGTGAGGGCTGACCGACAGGACGAAGGAGCAGCAGCAGCAGAGAGAGATAGAGAGAAGCAGCAGCCGAGAGGATGAGATGCGCTGGGGGCTGGGAGGCCTGCCAGCTTCCTACCCCACCCCCCACCCGGCACCCATGCCTGCCATGTACCTGGCCACCTCTACTAAATAAAGAATGAAAAGCCACCGAGGGCTCCAAGATTCTCCTTCCTTGACCCGTCTGCCCAGAACCATCCCGAACCTTGCGTCAGTGCCACCTCCTTCCTACCGCTACAGTCACCTTTTATATTATGTAAAACCTCGCAGTAACATATACTACTAATCATAATTGACATCATTTGTCCTTGTGTTTACAAACCGGCATGTCTCTCCCCACATACTTTGTTTTATTTCTTGTCTCTGGACTCTTGTTTCCACCTTAAGAAATCCTTGCTAGAGCTTTGTCCAGCACACTGCTCAGCAGTGAGTGAATGCTTTTGTTGCAGTGCTGATAGGTGAAAAAGATGACGAGAGAGAAGTGGCAAAGAGAAACAAATGTTATTTAGTTGAGTGTTTTTCTGTATGTCACTTATATTACCAAAATTCAGTGCCTCTTTGGATAATCCTTTCCTAAATTTCTAACCATGAATTTAAAATGGTTTGCTTGTCTTTGAGAAATCTTATTCAACCCCTACCACATCTACCTTTGCCTAACCTTTGGACACAAGATATGATGAGACTCATGCCTGCAAGGCGGGATCAGAGAAGCAGAGAGAAAGCCAGCTGGGGACTATTGGGGTACACAGTAGTTAGACTTGATTATTTAGCACTAGGTTGACCTTACATGAATAATCAGCTTGCACTATTACTGTGTCTTTAAATAAAACTGTGTTATAGGCTAACCAAGTCTAAGGAAGAGAGCGTATATTCCTGCTTAGAATGATGTAAAAAAGTGCTCTCTTGGCAGGGCTCTTCTGAGGAAACTGTAGCAAAACCAGCATTTTCAAAGGAGCCTGGTGGTCTCAGAGTGCAGCACGATAAAAGCTATGGGATGATTCGCCTACTTGCCCTCACCAAATACTAAGAGGAAGGAAACCTTGGAAGGAAAAGCTAAGTACTTAGTGGGGAAAGACCATGCAGCTAACAGTTATCTGGGTTATGCTCAAACCCTTGGGTCACCATGTAAAAATGTGTTTGTGAGGTAGATTTCTAAGAAGTCTGGATGGGTTAAAAAGTGAGGCCAATGCATGAGCACACAATGAGAAAAAGGGATTATGACTGATATACACCCATCTGAAGTTGTCAGGAAAATCCCAACAATTTTAAGCTGGAGCTTGCATCTTCTCTGCTGGTTAAAAAGTTAATTCATACGTGCCCCTTTGATTTCATTATTCATGCAACACAAATTAAATGGCTTAGCTGTTTCAATAGAGATTAATTACATTAGGCACAAAGCACATTTCCAGTTCAGGCCATGGTTTCTACTTCATTTAATTCATTATCCCATGTGCAATCCAGTGGCATCCTGAAGATAAAAGCTAATTTCAATCACATATGTCTTTTTCAGCATTTTTCTTTTCCTTTCGGATTTTGCTAGAAGTGCTAACTAGAATAAAAGGTAGAAATTACATACTTAGACCAAAGGAATTTTATTTCAAAGGGTTTTTTCTTCTTTTATCTCACGACTTGTGTTCAATTTTTAGTTTGGTGTCCTCTAATTGAGGTGCCATAGAAAAGGCATTACTTGGGCTCCTGGAGAAAGAGGCTACTTCCGCTACTGTGCTGTGGGATGCTGTGGAGGGAACAGAGCTGTGCATTGTGAGCTGAGGGGCTGGGTTAGGACTGCCAGGTTGTGGACAGAGGCCAGGCCTGTGACTGCAGATGAAGGGAAGGTGAGGCTCAGACATATCTGTTACTTTCAAATACTCCCTGTAGATTATTTTTCATGGGGGGAGGGGGGCTAGGGGGTTGGGGTGGTAAGCTATATACTTGTGTTTGAATACATGCTCTCCACAAGTTTAGGCAAAAGGAACTCTGAAAATTAACTACAAAAACTGAGGAAATTTATGTCTCTACGGCTGTGAGCATAGGTTTATAGTACAGAGTGTCTGAAGCCTACAAATAAAACATTTACATACCCCCAAATTTCTTATGAAAATGATGTTAAAATACTAGGCACCAAATATTTTTACTGAAAAGCAACTTAGAAATTGTTCTCCAGATTTGTCACACTGAAGCAATAATAAAAAAAGGCCTGTTCTGTGAGTTAGACCTTGAGAAATTTGTCAAGGACAGAGAAACACAAGGTAGAGCAGACAGCATTCTGCAACCCCAGAGGACAGCCATAGGGAAGCCAAGATAATGGAAGCTTTATTTGTGCTCATGTTTGTCAAGGGAAAAAAAGATTGTTTACTTTTTTGTCTCAAAAAAAAAAAAATCTAAGCCTATGGTTTAGTCCAGAAACTCTTCATATACTTTCATTTCTTTCTCTCAATTTCAGTTAAAGATAAGTGTATTTGGAAATAAAAATGCAAAGTTGAGATCACTTGGGAAATTTTAATGGATTTCCTGGAAAAGCATTTTTTGCGATGGGTAGAACTATTTTTTCCTCACAGCTTGACTGCTTTCCACCTGCCCCTAAATTTTATATTGGCTATTTCTGAGGAGGGGAGCTGGGGGGGGGCGGGGGTGGCACTGTAAGTACAAAGCTCCTCCTGCCCAAGCTGCTTTGTTTGCTTTGTTTGGATGATTTAGATTCCTGATCTTGGAACTTAGGCTTCTTTTTGTAACTTGTGCCAAAACATCACAAGAGAAAGGGAAAGATAATAAGAAACCATCTAAAGACAATCAAACAACCATTAATCCCGTACTCTTTCCACACACAATAAACATTAGCTGTAGCTCAATTAAATTCTACAGTTCACAGATGTTCACAATAATGACTGTCTCACAATAGCATTGTTCTCATTAAGGTGTTTTGTAACTGTAGATATGCCAATTCCTCCTCACCAGGGACCAAGGAGTGGAGAAAAACACAGGTAACCAGACATGCCTGGCATATGAAGCAGGAGACAGCTGTCTGCTTCTTCTAGAAGAGTTGCATCAGCAGGATTGATCAGCATGGTTTTATTTATTTATTAACTTATTTTTGCCAACACATCATCCCTGAAGCCCCTCTGAGTCATTAACAGTGAAAATACAGGGGAACTTGACAGAGACAGAAACCAAAATGTGTCCCTGGAGCCTGAAGCATCTGGAAAAAATACAAGTTTCTCTGTACCTGGGTGCTGCCCAGACAGCTAACTTGGCTTTCGCCTAGCTCATGCATTTTTGCCTTATTCCTTCAGATGCCCCAGACATTTCAAACTATGTTTCCTTTGGGGAAATTAGTTGCATAACAGGGATGTCGAAGGTATGGAGACGAATTTTAAATAGTTCATTAGGGTATAAAGTGTCAGAAGCAAGTACTATTCCTTTCCCGAAAAAGCACAGGAACAGTAAGTTCAGCGAGGAGGGGCTTCAGGCTCAGAGGCAGGGACTTGTGCTGTCACACCGCTCAGTCCTATGCCTCCTGGCGCTGAGCAAGGGCCATCCCCTGAGCTCTCTCGCATGGTCCCTCTGGCACCACCTACAGGCTCTCAGTTCTGCACCTACAGGCTACACTTAGAATCTCCGAATTGGTCAGTAGTGATGGGATATTCTGTGACTGTGGACAAGACTCTCTCGAAGGTGCCTGGCGTGAATGGTTTGTAAAGTACTGAGTTTCCGTGGGCACCCCAAAAGAACAGAGTGGACACAGGGCTGCAATGGTCATGTAGAGCTTTAGTTACACCAGCATGCTGGGGTCGCCCATTCAACCGTGACACGCAGGTCTGGCTGAGGCGATCGACCCCAAGAGGAAGAAGGGGTGAGCTTTTATAGCCAATTTCCCATCATTACATAGGTTGCAGCCAATAAGCTGAGAGATCAAAGCCCGCGCAATGAGCACAGCAAATAGCTTTAAAGAGAACCATGTTTCAAAAATTTAAACTTACAGGATATCCATTTTGGGCGGGCTCAGGCTTCTGCCCCGTACCTGGGTGCACATTCTACGCCCTGCCCTTAACTGCCCAAGATTGCCTAAGGTATGGGACCAGCTGACCTACTAGATAAGGCCTGTAGGTCGTTTTTCAAGTTTCAGTCAGCTAAGTTTAGACAAACTCTGACTCTAACAGGTTCAAACCTCATAACATGTTATCAGAGACCATTATGTGCATGGGTTTGAAAACCTTCAAGATGCAGTGAGGGCAACTTTAAAAAATCCAGTCTGGAGAAGAAATTCATCTAGGGGAGAGAAAATACTAGTGCTGACCTAGTTTGTTTAAATTGGGGATTAACCTTTTCTTCAGTGGAGGACGATAAACCAGTTATTTATTTTAAATTGTTTTTTATAACAAGAAATTTTAACGGTAGAAAAAATCTAATTGTGGTTTATTCAACAGTGTTGCTAATCTTTATTTGGGTTATGTTGTTTTAATAATTATCCCAAATGCCTTGCAAATAACCAGAAGTTGAAACTATTTTGAGCACTGCTTTTAATTCTATGTGTAGCAATTTTCATCAAGATTGGTACTAGACAAAACCATCTTTTAGCCCATCTCTTTCCAACCTCTGCATCCAGTTATCTGCACTCCCACACCCAAACAAACATACCTTTAAAGAGAGAGTCTTTTCTGGTACAGTGGCTTCTTGGATCTGCCCTCTTTTATTTTCTGGTCTTCTCTCTCTCTCCATCAAAACATGTATTTTCTTAGGCCTTGCACTGGAGTTTCTAAGGTTCTGCTTATTCTCTGCTTTATTTAGTTATTAGACAACAGTGGGTGAAAAAGTTGATGTGCTGCCTACAAGGGAAAAATCACAACACCATCTGCAGACCCAGCAATGGACAGGGTCTGGGAAGGAAAGCCTTACGTCTGTTCTGAGGAACTCTTTTGGGGGGATGCAAGATCCAGAACTTTACTGGTAAAATAAACCTTTAGATCACAAGATAGATCAGTAGATTTTAATTTAGCAGGGTAAAAACCCCAAATATACATTGTGATTATTTGAACTTATTCAACCAGCTACAATCTACTTTTAAGAAACTACCACTTGTCAAGTTTTGTGTAGAGTATCAAAGAAGAATATTCAAATTACCTGAAAAGATTACAAATACAAGACTCCCTTTCTTACTACTTGTTAGTGGAAGGCTGAATTTTCGTCCCATTCTTCAACCAGTATAACATAATATAAAAGAGCCAATGCAGAAGCAAATAGAAGCATAGGAGCACTCACTTATCTTTATTAAATGTAGACATTAAAGAAATTTGTGGAAAATAGAAAACAATGCCATTGTCATGCTGTTTTTTAAAACAGTGATTTTTAATTAAGATATATAAACACAGTGCTTTATTATGTTTAGTAAAAATATAATTTTTTTTTCAGTTTTGATTTCTAAAATGGTAAATATCCATAAATAGAACCCATATTGCAGAAGACCAGCTACAACAGAAGGCCAGGTCCCCAAAGGATGGAACGGAAGTCGGCGAATGAGGGGGTTCAGGGTTACAAAACTCGAGTAGGGTATGGTATGCGTCCTTGCTGAAAAGTCTCAGCAGGTCTTTATTTTATACATTAAGGAGAAGGGGGCGGGATTACATCAACATGTGCATTGATCAGAATGACTACATTTTTTTCTCTCTCAAGAGCCGCTTGGGGTCATGTGACCTTCAACCAGGCTAGATAACATAGGTGATTATAAAATCAAGACAGCATCTTTCTACTAGTGTTAGTTATTATGATTGCTTAATTTATATTATGGCAGGTATACTAGTTTTACCCCTGCATTTGACTCTCACTAGGAATCACTAGTTTCCTTATCTTTCAGTTGATAATGTATGCTGCTGAGTTATCTTTTGTACTAGATCAAAAAAACAAAAGGAGAAGGGAGGAGGGGTCCTGAAACTTATTTTCACCTGAGGAAATGCAGAACCCACCTTTAGAAAATGCAAAGCCATAAATTTAATTAGCAAAGAGTGATGCAGGAACCACCCTTAGCAAAGGCAGATGTGCAAGATATGGCCCAGTCTTGCAGGTCTCCTTAGATTTCTGGAGGCTTGTAGCCCATAGTAAAATGTTTGAGTTTAAAAAATTTTCCTAATAATCTAATTTTAGAATTTGTATTATAATATCAGCCAATTGGCAGTACATCATCAAAATGTGTGGCAACTAATTACTTTGTTTAATAAAAGAGCCAATCATACAACCACCCCCATGGATGATATTCCAGCGAGCACATTTTTTGTAACTTTTAAAACTTTAATTATTAAATTGGTCAAAACAAAAGGGAGTCCGAGGAGGGCCAGCTGTGGAGCCTCTGATATTTCAGGGCAGTTCCCCTATGACGGGCTTTTGCCTCATGGCATAGTTAGGTGGCCCCCATCACCATATAAACAAAATAGGGGGTGTGGTATAAAAGTATAAAATGGTCACAAAACTAGAACATTTGAAATCCAAGTTCCTGCTTATCTCTATTCCTTGCATCTTGATACCCACAGCACTTGGCATGAGAAAGGTTCCTTTATTTGCTAACCCAAGTGTCATCTCTGTCCTTGCCTATTTTTATTTTTGAGCTATGCTTTGAGAAGAAGCTCCTCTCTGCTTGCAGGTTCTACTACCATCTCTTCTGTCTAGGCTCTATAACTTCCTGAACTGGCATTTAAAAAATCTGTTATTGTGTGGTTGCATATTTTCTAAGGAGAATTTTCCTAAGTCCCCAAGGTCTACTGAGCAAGCGATATGGGGATCACAGCTCTAAGCTAAGAGGCAAGCACTGTAACTGCCAACCTCCAGCAGCACCCTGAGCACAACCCAGGTGCTCCTCAGGGCCTTAGTCTTGAACTTCTAGTCATCTAACATCTGTCAAAAATTTTTTTACTTTTGTAGGTGTTGAGGTGGGAAGACAAAGGAGAATATGATATTTTACAAATGCTGTGACTGGAGCAATATAAGGCTATTCCCACAAGAATAAAGACTGAAAAGGAAAATGCTGGTTGGGGAGGGGATGGTGCGCAAAGAGTGTGCAAGAGCCAGAACACACACACTTTGTTAAGTCTGGGCAATTCACCCTCAAAAAGTTTTTGAAACTGTTGCTTTTACTATTTAAAAAGCAATGGCATCGATGCTGGCATTGCTTTGTGATTCTGAATCTTAGAAGATTTAATATTGACATGCAGTAACTCCACTAGCCAACATGTATCTACTGTTCTCATGTATAGTTTACATTATTTTATGATCACTGCAATTTTTAACACTTCCATTATAAGTCATGTTGGATTCTTTCTGAAAACAAACTTGCAGACAAATCTGTGTGTTGTCACATCTCTGGCTCATAGGGAAAATCCCCAGATAAGACCTTGTAAAATAAAGAAAGATAGGGGGTGAGCAGTAGCAGTGAAAAGGAGGTTCTAGTATGAATGAACATGATTATTTTAATTTAATACTAAGATTTCCCAAAATGTCCAGAAAAGGTCTCCCCAAAATGTTTAGAACAGACTTTGCCACCAGGTATCCACAGGTATCCACAAGATATTCAGACAGGTTTTCCTTGGAAGTTCAGAAGAGGCCTCACTAAAATGTTTTACCTTGGCATATAGATAATTTTGAGCTATTTTCAATCAAAGCCCTCAGGCTAAATTTACCAATCCTTTAACTGCATAAAAAAAATGAAAATTGGATATATATCCTGAATTGGGGTTTTGCCAGAAATAACCTTTTTTTTAATCAGAGAAACTGATTTATGTATCAGGGAAAACATCAATTGCAGAACATCTCATTCTTTCATCTTGTACAATCCCTTCCTCTCATCTTGTAGCCCCAGGCCATTATTCCTTTGCTTAGTTCAATATATAAATATCCTCAATTTTACCCCACTTACTTTATATTCCATATCTATGTAGGTTCTTTATACATATATATGTATATAAATATATTTTCTTTACCCCTACAAATTTGCCTGATATTATATTGTTTGATCAACCCAAGAAAAGAACCCAGAAGGGTAAGGGGGATTTTCTCTTTGTCCTAAAAGAACAGTCTTCCCAAATGAATATACATGGAGATAGTGTACAATAGTGTACAAAGTATGATAATATACATGGAAAACCCTAAAAACTCCACAGGAAAACTAATCAAAATAATCAACCAGTTCAGTAAAGTAGCAGGATACAAAATAAACACACAAAAATCAGTAGCCTTCTTACATACCATAATCAATCTGAAGAAGAAATCAAGAAAATCATTCTTTTTATAATTGAAACAAAGAAAATCAAATACTTGGGAATAAACCTAACAAAAGAGGTGAAGGACCTATACAAAGAAAATTATAAAACACTGTTAAAAGAAATAGAAGACACAAAAAAATGAAAGACATCCCCTGCTCATGGATTAGAAGATTTAACATTATGAAATGACCATCCTACCAAAAGCAATTTACAGATTCAATGCTGTTCCATTAAAATCTCAATGACATTCTTTAAAGAAATATAACAGATATTGATGAAATTCATGTGGAGCCACAAAAAACCTTGAATAGCCAAAGCCCTTCTGATGAAAACAAAAAAGAATGGAGGTATCACATTCCCAGGCTTGAAGCTATTCTACAAGGCCATAATAATTAAAACAGTATGGTACTGGAACAAACACAGACACACAGACCAATGGAACTGAACAGAAAACCCATAAATTTAGCCACACATACATGAACAACTAATCTTTGGCAAAGGAGCAAAGGATATGCAATGGAACAAGGACAGTTTGTTCAATAAGTGTGCTGAGAAAACTGGACCAACATAAGCAAAAGAATGAAACTAGACCACTACCTCATACCATGCAAAAAATCCACTCAAAATAGATAAAAGATCTGAACATAAGACCTGAAAGCATAAAATATATAGACGAAAATACAGCAAAACACTATAAGACATACATCTCATTAACATCTTTAAAGACTCATCCCCCAAAGCAAAGAAAGTGAAGGAAAGATAAACACCTGGGGTTACATCAAACTAAAAATCTTCTAGACAGCAAAAGAGACATTAACCAAAACAAAGAGACACCCTACTGACTAGAAAAAAATGTCTGCTCTCCATAAAGCTGATGAGGGACTGATCAAAAAGATATACAAAGAACTCACGTGACTTAAAGAAAAAGTAAACAATCCAGTCAAGACATGGGTAGAAGAACTTAAAAGATACTACTCCAAAGAGGAAATGTAAATGGCCAACAGACATATGAAAAAAAATTCAACATCCCTCATAATCAGGGAAATGCAAATCAAAACCACAGTGAGATACCACCTTACACCAGTAAGAGTGGCACATATCAAAAACTGGCAACAACAAATGTTGGCAAGGATGTGGTTAAAAAAAAGAAAAAAGGAACACTCCTACACTGCTGGTAGAAATGCAAACTAGTGCAACCACTATGGAAAGATGTATGGAGTTTCCTCTGTCTACTAAAAATGGAGCTACCATATGACCCAGCAATTCCATTCCTAGGAATCTATCCAAAGGACACAAAACCACTGATTCAAAAGAATACTTGTACTGCTGTGCTTATTGTAGCATATTTATAATAGGTAAGATTTGGAATTAACCTAAATGCCCCAAAATAGATAACTGGATCAAGAAGATGCATTTTATGTATACACAAGGGAATCTATTCAATAATCAAAAAAGATAAGCTAATGTCATTTGCAGCAACATGGATAGGCTAGAAGGGATTATGCTCAGTGAAATAAGTCAGAAAGAAAAAGAAAAATATTGGATGGTTTCATATATTGGAGGAATATAGGGGAACCATACAAGAGATCAAGGATAAAAATAATACCAATATAAAACAAAATAAAAGAAAAATATACAGATAACTAACTATAAATGGATGAATTGATGTTGGAAATTCTATGGGGCTACACTTAAGAAAAGAAAGCAAACATTGTTAAAAAATGAGTGATGTAAACTGATCCAACCACTATGGAAAGCTGTGTGGAGGTTCCTCAAACTATTAAAAATGGAACTACAATATGATCCAGCAATTCCACTCCTTGTAATATACCCAAAGAACACAAAAACACTGATTCAAAAGAGTACCTGCACCCCTATGTTTATTGCAGCACTATTTACAATAAGATCTGGAAACAACCTAAATACCCAAAAATAGATGACTGGATCAAGAAGATGTGGTACACATGAATGATGGAATCCTATTTGGCAATCAGAAAAGATAAACTAGAGTCATTTGTAGAAACATGAATGGAGCTAGAAGGTATTATGCTCAACAAAATAAATCAGAAGACACAAGAAAGATACCGATGGTTTCACTCCTAGGGGGAATATAAGGCAACCAAACAAGGGACCAAGGAAAAGAATAATAATAATGAAAAAAAAAAAACAAAAACACAACACAACAAAAACGAAAAGACAAGGACAAATCAGAAACACTTTGTGTGAGGGGGGCAGGGAATGGGATGAGGACAGAAAGAGCACAAGGGACTGAGGTGATGGTGCACTGGTGAAATGGTGGTGGGAAATGAGGATCGCAATTGATGTCAAATATATGAATGATATAAAAAATATATATATATAATAAAGAATTTGGGAAAGTGCTTGGAGAGGATCTTGATCTCACAAAGGCAGCTCAGCTCTGGCTAAGTCAAACACATTTGCTGTTCTCACTGCTGCTTTCAACACAGTTCTTCCTCTTTGTTTTGGAAAATAAAACAATATTTATAAATATTTACATTTGAAATCAAAACATTTTGACAACAATTGCAGCTGCTAAATGATTTATGAAACTTGTGAAATCAAATAGAGAAAGAAGACAAACATGTTGCTGCTAAGAAGGAAGGTCTCCTAGACTGATTTAGTAGAGGGTACTGGTTTCCCAGAGCATAATTATGTAGTAATACTTCTTAAGGGAGTTTGGTTTAAAAATATGATACACTTAATTGCCATTTGATCATTAGCATTTTGCTGTCATTAACCTTCAGCTGACAAATTACCTACTTAGAAGAGATATATTTCAATTTGTACTGTAGAGGAGATGGTGTACTCTATGTATTTGTGTCAAAAGCCAAATCCTTGGATAAAAACACAACTCTGGGACTCAGAGAAAAACAGATCTCAGTACAGTTTAAGTTTTTCAAGATCCATCGGTAATTCTCAAATAATTAAAAGGGTTCATCAACCATAAATCACATCTTTTTTTTAATAACTATTAACACTTCATTTAAGTATGCAGATAACTGGGTAGCCCTTCTTCAACACTGAGGTTCCATCTTGTGGAGTTAAACTACTGGTCTCATAAATTGAGGACTGTAAATTTAAACATCCCTGGGGAATTTGCTCATCAGAGGAGAACAAAATTATCAGATTAGAAATGGCATGCATATGTAAGTATGGGAAAATGTTCTCTTTTCCTCTTCTAAGTTCTTTGATTGATCTAACAATTAAATTGACATAAAACAGATTAATAGGAGTGAAGGTGCTCAAATTAGACAATCCCAGGATTCTCAGAGTTGGTTTTCTTGAGACACCTGTTCTGGCATGATTTTTACTTCAAATAGAGAGCAATGAAGGTTTTGGAGGCTAAGGACAAGCTCTTATCTTTCCCACAATCCTTTTGCTCTCCCTTTAATCAAAAAAGTCATCACTGCTATTTTTTTTTTCTAGAATAATGTAGCCTGCGGGGAGGGGGTATCATTCAGGTGTAGATTTATCAGAAAATATGTCCTCCCTGAGAAATACATCTTTCCTTACAGAATAAAGATGAAACCATCCCTTCTTCATCATGTGAAGACCCCTTCCTCTCTCCTCCATCCCTTTGCTTGGGATTTAAACCTTTTTCTCCCAGACTGAAATCAGGACCTTCAAAATTATTGTAGTTCTTCCAGGTGCACATTATTAAATTGACAACCTATCTGATTACTTGGTGTGTGTGGGTTGTGAAGGGGATTAATCAGATTAAAATCAGATTACTCTTCTAGTCTGAGAAGAATCCAGAGGTTTGGGGGAATTTTCCCCTGTGCTCCAAAAGGAGAAGGCCAAATTTAATTTCATATGCATTAGAGCTCCACAGAAACATGAGATTCAAATCAGGGACCAAAGCAGGAAGATGCAGTACCTTCAGACAAAGAAACAACAAATTTGTGAGTTATTAACAGGATAAAAGGGTACACATTGCCAAAGAAGTACCAAGATTTGTTTAGCTTTCCTGGCTCTCTATTCCCTATGTCTGGTGGCATGGATGCCTTTGAGGTCAGAGTGCCCTTTCTCCTGTTATTTCTCAAGTACCTTTGATTCAAAATAATCAATATGTCAAAGTGACATTTTTGGTGGCATATTCTGCTTCCCTTCGTGTATTGTAGCATAGGAAAAATAATTTCCCTCTGCTCTTCTAGGTTCTTAACTGAGATGCTCCCATATTAAAAGATTAACAAGAGAAAAGCAAACAAAAGTGTAATAAAACTTGTGCTTGCTATATACATAGGAGAGCCCCAGAAAAACTGAGTACTTCTTCAAATGTCCAGGCTACCATTATAAATACCATCTCTAACTAAACAGAAAGATGTTAAGTGTGAAGGAAGCCAGCTGTGGGATGGAACTGGGAAAAGCATAGCAAACAAGCCTATGGTTGTTATGCAAATTTGTCTTCTAGAGTTTCAGTCACACTCCTGGTACAGAAGCAAAGACATACTGGCAAATGGAGAAATTTCCCTTATAAATGTAAATATTTCTAACAAAATGGCCACTGCTACTTAGATTTTAAATTTTTTACTGTATTCACCGTTTCATAAAAATAACAAACTGAAGGTAATCCTTATGCCATAGAGGCCTATTATGGGATATCATTATCTGCTCTTCTTCACTGGAGTCAAAGACTCTTCTCTGACACTTATTAATGAGTGGCCTGGGGCAAATTACTTAATTTCTCTGAATATCTGTTTCCTCAAATATAAAATAGAAAAAGGGAATACCAGCCACATAGAAGTGCTGTTGAATATTTAATATGACAATTCAAGCAAAGAACTTGATAGATTAATAGGAGCTGGTGTTGAGCCTAGAGAAATATTCAGTTTGTAATATAATTAATTATTTGAGATTAGGAATTCCAGTCCACAACCAAGGGGCATTCTCCCAATTGTGTTCCACCAAGTTAGGACATAGGGGAGTCTTAAAGGATCAGGCAGGAATATGATCTGAAGTTAGGTCATTTGTGGTGACAATTTTGGCTTGCTTCTTAAGTCCATTTGCCTGTCTCTGATTGGTGAGCAAAGGTCTCAGGCAGAAGTTTGCAGCATGGGGATCTGTTTTCAGTTCAGCAGGTATTTCCTATGCCTTTGCAGTCACTGAATTACTGAGTCAGCAGTTTAATTTTCACCTAGAATTCTCAGCAAGGCAGCTAAGACACAAGATGGAATCTGTTGGACTCAAATCAGGTTCTATATTGACTAAATAGTACTTCTAATACTGTAAAGATTTTGGAGGGATTTTAAGTGATTGACCAAATTCATATTTATATGCATTCACAAAGGACAGGGACTTATCTAGAGCAAGGTAGGAACTCTAATTAGTGAGAAGATGCTTTTCCAAATACCCCTTGCAGTCAAAAGGTGAATGTTCCTCTATGGGGCCACAGATTAATGCATGGATCTACAAGTTCAAGAGGAAGGAAATCTAGCTGTGAATTTAAGGACAGATAAGAAAAGAAATTACCTTCCAAAAAGGGAGAAGGGCAAAAATGGTACTGGAAGAAATCCATACTCATAAGTGTAGCCTGAGGTAGTGAAACAGAACTTCAGGATACCAATCACAGGTCCAATAAATCAATTATGCTCAGAGAATGGGAGTTAGGATGAAACCTAGAAGAGAATCCATGTCATCCATAGGAGGATCCCAATAGTGTAGAATTGATAGCGTGAACAGAATTGACAGAGCATGAACTGAAGAGGACTTGCAACGGGGGGGGGGGGGGAGAGAATAAATATTAGGTAGAGCAGGAGACAGAGGAAAACACAGCCTGCTTCCCCAGATCAATTGTGTAGGTGGGGTGTCAATATGATAGCAGTAGAGAGGCCATGGGAAGTGATTCTTCTGCAGAATAACCAGATAAAGGGGCCCCATTGCTTAAAAACACCATCTCAGAAAATTTAACTTCTGTGATAGTTATGAGCATTATGCCCACCCCAATAATTTGCCAGGAAGATGTGAAGCAGGAATCAAAACTTGAACAAAGAATGCACAGAATTGCATGATAGACAACTTGTTCCTTAGGTTGGAGACCCTGAAAATGTTTCTCATGAAGGGCTATGAGTAGGCATGCAAGATCATCTGTGCCACATCATGTGGGCTGTCAACTGAATCAAGGTGAAGGAGAAACCACTTTGGACTGTTGATGTGTACAAGTAAACAGAGGGTTTAAGAAGACCCAGCATATTCAGAAATTAGTATTAGTGCTGCCGGGCAACTAGACTCAAAAGCAGGTGTCCCAACATGGCTAGCTTTCTTTAATTATTATTATGTTTATTTACAATGCTATGTATGTTTAGGGTTATAGTTTACACCTGTATACCTGTTAGTTATCACACCATGCCAAAGCACCAGTCATCTACTGTAATCTTAGCAATGGATAGCTTTGAAACCCATGCTCAGACACTTGACCCAAAGCCAGAGAAATACACAAATATTGATTTTTAATGTCTATCAAGTATTACCCACAAGAAAACTCCCTAAATTTATGATTATTTTTGCTAATGGGTCTTCATTGTCTCTGCTGACAGTATTTTCTAAATCATTAAATACCAAGAATAAACACAATATTTGTTAAAATCTGTTTTAAAATAATAATTATGAAAATCTACTTATAAAATACCACTATCATTTCTTCCTTCCCTAATGCCTGTAGTGCACAAATAAAGATACTATTGATGCTTCGTATCTGCTGCGGTCACCTTGGCATAATAAACACAGACTTTAATGGCAGTTTAATTACATTTACCATGGGGAAGATGTCACATAGGAGATGTGATGCTTCTATATTTGGAAACCTGTATGATGGTATGAATAAAGAAAATTGTACAACAAATAAAATATCATGTCCCTTTCTTTTCTCCTTGCAGCTTAATATATGGGGTGTTATTCTCCTGTAGTGCAAATATCTAAGTGCCTTTAAAACTTATGGGAGTTGACCACATATGGAAAGGAGGGATATATGTCATGTTTCACATTTTATGGGTTAGCAGTAGATCTCCAAGACAGATCATTAATTGAGCCTACTTTTGGTGAATGGCAAGAGAAAGCAGTTGTAGGGACAGAAGGGGAATTTTTACCCCTTCCACCTTGAGCTGCTTGAGTAATTAAAACAGCATTAGGCAGATTAGCAGGAGAAAAATATAAATTTAATTATATACCTATGAGGAATCTATCTAGATTATGAAGATTTTGTTTTCACTGAGGGAGGCAAGGTTACATATCGAGTTAAGGAATGGAATAGGGAGTCTTGGGCTTCAAGGAGAGAAGAGGATTCATGACAAATCCAGATGCTCTGTAGGTAGATGTTTGCAATGATATAAAGATAAGTTTCTCCAGTAGAAGGTCATTTCTGGTAATAACCCTATTTCTGGTTAATAAAATTTTCATTCTTCTAGATACTTAAGGGATTGGTAACAGTACCTCCTCTGCCTTCAGGGGCTCAACTGATGTTAGCTTAAGTTATACAGAAAAGTCGTTGACTTAAGGTGACCTGTTCTGAGCATCTTGGGGAGGCCTCTTCCGAATCTTTTCACAGTTTTGTCTCTACTCGTAAAAAAAGGTAGAGCTTTCCCAAGAAACTCAAGGGATAGTAGACATCCACTACTATATATTATAAACACCATTTTCCATCATTAATGAGACAGCGGACTCAAGACTAAAACAGTTTTTTTTTTTTTTAACTTTTGCCATAGTAAGAGATTAAAACCTTTCAGAAAGGCCCACTAGAGAACATTAGAAATGAATGTTTTCTGAGTTATTTCGATATTTTCCATGTAAAATATGACTAGACACTTGGCAATCATGTCTATACCTGGAGTGGGAACTAAATCAGAGCATCCCAGATGCTTTCTGTAGGACTGAGTCATGCCAGTCATACCCAAGTGCTTCAGGTGGCAAAGCTCTGATTGGAAGCTACTGGAGAGTTTTTGACTCCTTCTGAGAGTTCTGGAAGAAGGTCCATGCCATTTGAAATGGTGTCATAAGTATTCCACTTTGGAATACTTCCAGAGAAGTTAGTCAGAATTGGAAACTGCCCACACAATAAGGTAGAGATTTCTCAAATCTCTTTGAAGAGCTTTAAAAGTAAAGAGTTCTCAACACATCAATGTACTGAAGAAATCCAATATAGTAGCACTTCAATAAGCTCCATGAGCTTATTTTCCAGTCTTAAACAGATGTTAAGGCTGCCCTTGTCTAGGGAGTCCTGGGGACTACCTGCATGAGAATGAGGGGTGGAAGAAGCTATTGATAATACACCCTAGGCTGGTTATAATAATATATTCAGTACCCAACACTGCTGAATAGAATATACTGAGAATGGGGATGAACCTTGATCATCTGCATTCTGAATGCTCTCACTTCACCCAACCCCTTTCTCTTATATACAAAGAGAAGCACTCCAGGGGAAAATGGAATATTAAAAAAAGAAAAACAAGCAAAGTCTCCTCTCAGAATTTTACAGTGACCTTTTCCTGGAAGAACTGAGGAACATGCACTTAGATTCTAGTTGTTCTCTATTATTATGCTCTAAATTAATCAGGAGTTGTGTGACAGAATAAGCAGGGCATGACTTGACTCATTGCAAACATTTTAAAAAAAATTTTTTTATTAATATAAAATATTTTAAAATTTACATATACTTGCCATAAATTGTAATCCCCATGCATTCCCCATCACCATCTCACCAGTGCACCATCAC